>SKCR01037242.1:0-14538 GCA_019454045.1 Zanthoxylum bungeanum
TTTCGTTAACAAAAAATGGCAAGCTCATATGGGAACATTATGTTAAATGTGCCAACCCAAGAGAGCGGCCCTAATATCGGTATACAGAGAAGAGAAGTTAAGTATCATTCCTCTGATATTTTCAAAATTCATTTTCATTTAGTCGATACTGAAAATGAAGGTCCAAGAGCAATATGCAACTATTGTGGGGTTTCTTACAAATTTACTGGTGAATATGGCAATATGAACAAGCACTTGGAAAGACATCATGTCCATGAAATTTGACTTGATACAACGCAAACTCAAATGGCCAGATACGCATCATCTAGTGGAGGTATGAGTTCTTTAGATTTATTTAAATAGTCTGATGCTAAAAATAGAGAAAAAATTGCTAAATTAACTTGTATGACGAATCTTTCTTTAAGTTTTGGTGAAAAAAATTAATTTTACTAATTACGTTCAGAATGCTTTAAATCCTGCTACTTGTAGAATGACTAGAAATACAACAAAACGTCAAAACTTTAAACTATACAAAAATGGTAAAATTATTTTAAATGAAATATTTAAATATATTAAAGGTCGTTTTTCTATTTGTTCTGATATTTGGAATGACCATTGGCGAACACACTCATACATGGGTGTGACTTGTCATTGGATTGATGCATCATGGAACATGCAAAAATGACTTATTGTATTTAGAATTTTTGATGAACAACATACTGCATAAAATATTTATAGAATGATGAAAGTAACTTTTGATGAATTTGGTTTATTAGGTAATTTTTAACAATTGGTTTTGATAATGCATCTGCAAATATTGCATCAATTAAAGATTTAACAGAAATATGCGAACCAAATTTGGGGGTTCGATTTTTTCATGTTCGTTACACATGTCATGTCCTTAAATTATGTGTTCAAGATAGTATGATTAGTTTAGCATATTTCATTGATCCTATTAAGATTGCACTTAATTGTATTTGGTCATATTCTTAAGTTAGGAGAGAATGTGCCAAGTTTTGTAAATTAAATAGTATTAAAGCGATAAAATTTTCACAAGATGTTCCAACACATTGGAATTCAACTTATTTTCTTTTATGTCAAGCCTTCGAATATAAAGATACATTATGTAGTTTTTTCACAACATGTTTAATATATCACACTTTCTCCTAGTCAATGAGATATTTGTGAATTTTGTTTAGATATTTTAAATTTTTTAATGATGCTACAAATATTTTTAGCGGAGTTTATTATCCTACAACACATTTATTTCTTGTTGAAAGTTTGAATATTGTTGATACTCTATATGAGCATGTTGAAAGTTCTGATCCTAATGATATTATTTTGCTTGAAGCTATTATTGTTATGAAACGAAAATGGTTGAATTATTTTAGAGACATTCTATTACTTTATCTTATTGCCACGGTTTTTTATCCTAGATTTAAATTAGAGGTTTGAATAGTGTCTTACAAGCTTACTATGGATATTTAGAAATAATAGTTAAAATAAAAATTGATTTAATAGATTTATTTAATGATTATGTTAATAGATATAACTTGCAATCAGTAGGAAAATCTAGTAGTAGCGAACCCGTAATACAATCATGACTTTGTTGGAATTGGTGCTTGGAGTGCCAATCTGAATTTTATATTTTATTATTTATTAATAAAATAACTATTTTTTTCATTTCATACCTTATTAATGGTATTGTCATTATGCATATAGATATGCTAAGAATGACATCGACCTTAGAATAGTCTTGAAACTAGGTGTAAACTATTCTTAAAGTAAATATTCCTAGTCGTTGGTTTTGGAATACGGTCGACTTCCTATAACCTAGAAGACTAGCACATGTCGTATATTGGAATTGGAGTTCCAATGGTTTAACCCGATGTACCGTGAGTTTTGCAAACTCGTATAGACATGTGGGTATTCATTGAAGAAAATACTGAATGACTCATAAATGATTCCTAATAGTTGGAAGTACACACTACCGTCAATAGGAATCTCCTCGAGTCGAGTAGCATATGTAATCCTTTGACTATAGGATAACATTAATTTTATGTGATATCCTCCACACTTTGATGCCATGTATGTCAGAAACCTTTCATGGTCTGGCCTCTAGATTTTCGTTGGGTGTGGACCGATGCACTCAGTAATCAAGTGCGAAGCAAGATAGGATCCGTCGACCCGTATGTGTACCATAAGGGGTTTAGGTATCCATTTAGTAAAATCACGATTCTTAAAGCTTTGGCCAAATTCGATCACGTAGGGTGGATCGCATTAGTTATGAAGAATCGTGGACATGTCGACATGAGATGTGCGCCTCGGAAACTTGACGGTGTATTCTATGTTTCCTAAGCACAACTTAGATAGCCTATGATGGAGGGATTGTAAAACATATGTGATGACCTCGACTTGTATAGTTCAAAAAGGTCGTTCGTGTTCTTCACGAATTCAGAGATGGCCGAATTGTGTACATATTAGCTAGGCTTATGTGATGAACATGTCTGAACTTAAAGAAAAAGTGTTTAGAGAAGCAAAAGCTTAATGTTTAGAGAACAAGTATAAGCATAAGCAAAAGCTTGAGCAAGCTATACACAAGTAATACTTGAGAGATTAGCCTAAGTTAGAAAAGTGTTTAGAGAAGCTTGTGAGGTCTCTACAAAAATTTCAACAAATGAGAAGTAGATTGGATCTTGCATCAAGCTTACTAGGTAATGTTTGATCTTCTCCTAAGCTATTTTCATTTGTGTATTATATGCATGATCACATAACTTAATGTTGAAATAAGGCTAATTAATTGTGTTAGAATACTTTAAAAGTATAAACACAACATGCTTGTAATTAGGTCAAAGATATTCATGTTGGACATGGAATAATTAATAAGAGTTTGGAACTATAGATTAAAGCTTAGAGTTATGGCTACCATTCTAGAATCACTTGACCACCTTTGGGTGACCTAGAATTATTCATGAGACATTTCTTATTGGGATTCTATTTTGGGTTGTAATTTGATTATAAAAACACACATATATATTTAAAATTTATATATGTTTATTTCATTATATGTGTTGTGGTTGGTTTTAAAATTAAAATTGTTTTGGGTCATTTTTAAAGTGTTTTAAAGTTTTTGTATTTTTTTTAAAAAAAATATGAGCAACTTTGCTCTCGGCTAAATTGGCCGAGAGCAAGGCGCTGCAGCGCCATGCATTTTGCACAGCAGCATGCCTAGGCCCGGAGAGTTATATTTTATCCGGTTTTAATCTCGAATAGATTTTTTTGGATCCAGATTTATTTCTGGTTTTCCCTAAAACACTTGAAAAATAAAATATTATATTTTATTAATTTTTAAAATACATCTGACCGGTGCGTAATCACACGCGTATAACGCAAGCTCACGTATCGTTCAAGTAGTATAAAAATATCGATCCCACGATGACTTAATTCCTACTATTGTTATTAATTGTTGATATTATTTATTTACAAGTATCAAATTAAGGGAGAAGAGATTGATTGCTTGATTGGTTGGTTGGTTGAATGTGGATTTGCTAAATAAATAAATAAATAAAGATACAAATAAAATACTAAGGAAAATAAACAAATGACATAAATATCTAGGGCTGTGACTCCACACAATATTATTCTAATGATGAATTGATTCTTTTATATTTGTGCAATAAATTAGTCTGCTAACCTGGAACACGAAACTATGCAAAAGCCTATGTCGATGGTCAGATGCAAATACCCAGTGTAACCCAATTAATCATATTCATATGTTAACCAAGTTATCTGAATTCATTAAGTTGAAGTTCCAATTAGGGCTACCCATGCCCGACAGGTATATGTCTATCCTGTAAGGAAATCTATTAAAGAGTTATCTATCCTCAAGGAAGATCGTGAGCTGTTGAATCTAAGGCTGAAACCTAAAATCTCTTTTCCAAGTTTATTTTAAGTTTACGATATCAATCTTATTGGTGATCAGGCAACAAGAAGCATTAAGCTTAAGACTCAATAAACAAACTAAAGAATTAACCATAATATAATTAAATCAATTATTAAACATGTTAATACTGTGTTTCATCACTTCCCTAAAAAGAAAATAAAATGTTGGGGGTTAGTGGATCCACCTTTTAGAAATCTCACTTTATTATAATATGGGAATTGTCAATATTACCCATTTAAGCTGAACCAGTCATAAAGGCGGCGTTATTATTTATCCATAAACCAACCATATAGGCGGTAATCATCTGTCACCTAAAGACCGACCTATAAACGGTGTCACATTATGTTACATAATTAAAACCAGCTATTAAGGCGGTATCAACTTTTAATCCATATTATTAAATTACAATTTCCATATTATAATTAAAGTGAGATTAATCTACTTTTACTATTTCTAATTTAGAAATCTCTCTTATTATAATATATAAATTTTGCGTGATAATTACCAACCGACCAATATGGCGGTATCCTGATTAAGTCAAATTTATAATTAATTACCAACCGACCAATATGGCGGTATCTAATTTAGTCAGGTTAAAACCAATTTCAATAATTACCAACCGACCAATATGGCGGTATCCTCATTAAGTCAGATTTTAACTAGTTTATATATTATAATTGAGGGAGATTAATCTAAATTATAATAGTAAAAAGCTTCACCCTTACCCCAGCAGTAAATTAACTACTGAACATAAAAGAAAAGAAAAGTAAAATACTGAAATTAAAATTAAAAATAAAAATACATAATTTAAATATTACAAATATTTATAAAATAGATGCAATTCCTTTAAAGTCTATAAAACCCCAAGGAAAACACGAAGCAAATGAAGTGCAAATAGCCTCAATTTATAGGCATCTGGACAGGCCCGCGTCGCGACGCGTTGAAAAGTCAAATGCATGTTGAATTATTGACTTGTTGACGTGGCACGCAGCTTTGACTGTTGACTGCTGACGTGGCACGCAGTTTCTGTCGGCCCAATAGAATTATGACACGTGGCATGCAGTAGATTTCGGTCCACTAAGATGGTGACATGTGGAAGGCGATGATTGGCCGATGATGACGTGGCTGACACGTGGCAAGCTGACTTGGCATGTGACTGATATGGAGGCCACATGGCTGACACATGGATGACATGTAGGCGACACGTGGTGATGGTGATTGTCGGTAGCATATGATGGTGACACGTGTCTGGCGCACGTTAGCATTGCATATTTTAGCAAACGATGCACGTTAGCACGGTGCATTTTAGCAAACCTCTCAGAATGTGACACATGTCCCAGTGCATTTTAGCATGACTCGTCGCATTAGCGGTTGCGATGCGTAAAATGACGATTTTGCCCTTTTTTTTTTTTTTCCATTTTTCACTATTTTGGCTCCAAATCACCTCGATTGAGTCCTGAAACTTTATTTATCTACAAAATAACACAAAACACATCAAAATATTCATAAAACTCAAGAAACTATACAAAATATTAGGTCAAATGAGTGGGAAATAGTCATACATTTACCACTCATCAACTTCAATGCTAGATATCCATGGGTTAGACCCATTTCCACTGCGCGAGGCACCGATCGGACCCCAGGGGTTCCACGACTGTCCCAACAGAATGGTATCAGTAGCAAAGCTTAACCATACAACACATGTTTTTGAATCTTTGCCATAATAATTTTAATTTAATTATGCATTAGACATATTGGATATGTAAAACATGTTTTAAATTAAAACTTTGACCTAATTAAGTTAATGACTAGATTGTCATAAATTTCCCGTGATTATGTGATTACTTTATTTAAGTAATAATATTAGTAATGTTGGAGCATTATTGGATGGTCTGTCTTGTCAATACGGAGATGAATGAGTTCTTACTACTTATATCCAATATCGTCATCAGTGTGAGGGTATAAGTGCTCGGAACTTAGGTCGCTACGGTAAAATATTAGATGTAGCGTGTGTACGGGCCAGATTTGGCCCGAGGGTAGTTTCGACCTTTTGCTCCAATACCACCACTAAATGCACCCCTGAAACTCCCTAACCAAACCCCAAAGACATAGTCCAGGCCCAGGCCCAGGCCCAGGCCCAATAAACACCAATGCCCTTAACCGTAAGATCATCCAAAGGTTAGTCCACGTAACGCCAATCCGTTCCAGCCTACAACGTGTAAAACACAATAATTACATCTCATGAAGTCGACCGTTATCATGACCCAACAGACGAGCAATCAAAAAGGGAATAAAAGGCACACGTTACAGGAGCATGTATATAGAGGAAACAAGGCTCCCTGGATAGGGGGATTGAACCTCAAGCACTTCGACCTATTGTTGGACGATACTTTCTCCATTGCTCTCTTCACCACCCACCTATCGCCCTCACGGCAGTCTACAGGGACCAAGGTAACATCTGACATTGCTCATCTTTCTACGACCTTTGCACATCACTACCATCACTGATTTGGGCGTCGGAGTGCCTATGGCATCCACCACACCAGTGGGTAGACCTTCCACGCTCATCCTACTTCTTTGTTTTGTAGGATCGCCAGTGCCCCTCTTTACGAAATCTCGATTGTAGACGTCAGGCGAAAATCAGCGTCTACAGTTTGGCGCCCACCGTGGGGCCCTAGCGATTCATAACAAACAAAGCTCTCATTCATCCAATGACGAACTCGTGAGCATCAACATGGCTTCAGGTAGCGAGCCTTCAGATCCAATAGCCAACCAGTTGGCCATTCTCCAAGAACGCTTACGCGTATTAGAAGAGGAAAATTCGGCCATGAAGAATATCAACGTCGACCTTCAAAGGCAGTTGGAGCATCTTTCCTCCTCGCGTAGCCGAGTAGAGCCAAGGAATCCCCTTGAAGCTCTAGGCCGCCAGCCTAATTCATTGGAGACACCAAACATTGAAAGAACCGAAGGATCCCTTCCTGAAGATCGTCCAATCAGTCACGGAAGAAACCAACAGATCCCCCAGCCGAAATAATGATAGCTTCGACAATACGCAAGGAAATGGAGGAGTTCAAGGAGGCGATTCTGTCTAGCTTACCGGGAGCCAGGTTACCTTTGAGGAAAAGTAGAGCAGGAACCCTGACAGATACTCTCTTCAACGAAGATATCAACTCGGTGGAACTCCCACGAAAGTTTAGCCTCCAGAAATGAAATTATACGATGGATCAACTGACTCCGATGATCACATAATCTATTATAAGTATAAAATGATGTCCACAAGCCTTTCTCCACACCAGAGGGAGGCATGAATGTGCAGAGGATTCGGAGAGACGTTGGCCTGTCCATCCCTCATATGGTTTATAAATTTACCATTTCGATCAATTGGATCCTACAAAGAATTGGCAGACAAGTTCGTGAGACACTTCGCTAGTTCATGCAAGTTCGAGAAGACCACAGACGACCTCAATTTAATACAACAGCGGAAGAGAGAGTCTATTCGAAGCTACGTCTCACGCTTTAATAAAGAGAGAATAGCTATCCCAGATCTCCACCAGCCGACAGCGGTAAAATCATTTCGAAATGGGTTGTTGGCTGATAGCGGCCTCTACAAGAAGCTAACGAAGAACCGATGCTACACCATGGACCAGGTGTTGTACATAATGACCCATAGCGTCACTATTTGCACAGATCATGTGTGTTGTTGTAGCAAATTAACTATGTGACAAGGAAATTGCACTCTCATCATTTGTGATTAGATCACCATAGATATATAAATGAAGAGAGGTCCCTATGATTAGTTCCTGGACTGAGAATGATATGAGACAGTATCAGTCCCCGAAGGATTAATCATTAAATATCCCTAGCCGGAGTATTATCGAGACTGGACATCGATAATGCGGAATAGGCTAGTATTGCACTTGTGTGCGTTGTGAGGGCACAACGGCATAGTTCTCATATATATAAGTATTGGATACTTATGCAAGTGCGATAGGAGGTCGTGTTTCACCGATGGTACGGGAAACAGCTTCGCTCTGGATAGACCCTTCGGAATCCCATTGGTATTATGACTATGTGTCTATGGGAGGCCGAAATCAAGGTAGGTGTGTATAGTCTTAACCTGAGACTTACATCGCTAATACTTACGATAATCGATAGACTTTGGTCTTGGTGGTACAGGCTTTAACCGGTTCTGCGTACACCACTTCTGGGTTTATCAGAGAGTCGTAGTGTATTGGGTGTGATGTCAAGATGGAAGTATCACTCCAGTCATAGTGGAGATGATGTCACGCAGGATACGGTATTAGTGCTCTTAAGTGATGCGTGGCCATCGGGATATTATGACAGGTCATGTATATCCGATTATAGAGACTAGTTACCAGACATCCGACATGTGCTTCGTACGGGGCAGACACTTATCCAGCCCCAGGCCTAGCACGTGACTATCCGATACTGGGCCGATATGCACAATACAATCGTATACTACGCTTGATACAGATCTTAATATTCTATATGGATATGTCCGGAGAATTGGGTAGACTTGGTGCTTTGCTAGGAGTCGACCTTGTCTCGTAAATCGGTAAAATGTAGTACTTGGTACGTACGTGATTCGGATACTCCGACGACCGTATTTACTGCCAACTTATCCGGGGATCTCATGGGTCGCTTCCCGATAATCCACCGATGACGCACAACTCGCACTCTTGAAAATCTGGGATTATATAGAAGAGAGAGAGAATTAATCTAGGATTAATTACGGAGATATTTTATCTAGGATAAAATATCGTCTAGAGAGAGATAACGATTAATTTGGAATTAATCGTAAATTAATATATTCGATATATTAATGAAATTAGATTTCGACGCGGAATTAAAATTAGATTTTAATTCGGGCGAACGAATTAATTTAGAATTAATTCGTTAGTGACGTGAATAGTGAATTCGCTAGGCGTAATCATCTAATTACCACGCGACGGAAAAATCGTTAATTGGAATTAACGAACCCGAGCCCGAGTGTGATTGCGAGCGCATTCGTATTTCGAATCGAGTGCGGCGACGCAAGTCACATCAAGCGTCAAATCAATCGTCACATCAAGCGTCAAATCAAAAGTCACTTTGAGTGATTGATTGATTGATTGATTGGTTGATGGATTGATGGATTGACTTGCATCACATCACTTTAATAAAGTGAAATGAATAGTTGATGTAAGTAGGTGTAATAGTGTTTGGAGGGAAAAGCATTTAATTTTGATTTTATTTAATCAATTAAGTAAATGGTTTTTAATATTTTTTCTTGGAAATTATATAAAGCATTTTTGGAAAATGCTTCACCAACCTTTACACATTTTTCATTTCTCTCTTTTCTCTCTTCAAGCTCACGCCCAAGGGGCATTTCTTCAGTGGTTTTGAACCAGAAAAACGTGAGCAATAGGGAAGCCAAGAGTGGGTTTTCATGGTGAAATTCAAGTGCTAGCACACTTACGAGTCTTGCGAAGGTGGTAGGAGGTTCGCCAATGAGCCGGGATCCTCCGTCGGACAGGCTTGGAGCTCTGTTTCGCAGCTCAAATTTCTGTTTTGCAAGCAGTGGACTGCTACCAGTGGCGCCAAAAACTGGGCATTTTGGGCTTGATTCGTCTCCAAATCAACTCAACCGATCGATGTGAGTATTCCGCTACCCCCGCCCGTTGGTGTATTCACGCATTGTTTTCATGTCTTGTTTGATCTTGGGACCTAGATTTAAACCATCATGGCATCAAGAGCCTAGGTTCAAGCATGAAAAATGTAGGGCTTAAAATTTGGAAAATTGATTTTGAGCATGATTAGTTTAAATTGTTTGATTGAGCATGTTTAAATGATGTTGAATTGCATTTTGGTTGGACCAATTTGTTGAATGATTTGGAATTATTTTCCCCAAATTTCATGAGTTGGCCGAATGATGTAGTATTTTTGATTCTTGGAATTTTTGATTTTGATTCATTTGATGAATTGGAAATCAATTAGGATGATGTTAATTTAAGGTCAATTGGATTGAATTTTGAATTGAACATTAATCCCCAATTCTTCACATGGCCGAATTCAATATGCCCTTAATGTCTTGGTAATTTTGATTTTGTGACATTGGATGTGTATGAAATCAAATTGGATGGTGATTTAATGTCGATTGTGGGTTCGATTGGATCGAAACCGAATCGGACACAAAATCCCTCCTTGGCCGAGAGCTTTGAAGCATGTAAATGGGTTTGATTTTTCATTTTGTGTGTTGGACATATGATAATGAATTGAGTATGATTAATTAGACTAATTTGATGTTTTGGAAATGTTGATTTGGTTGATTAATCATGTAATGCACTTTAGGTAATTAAATTGCGGAATTGGATTCATGTAATTTAATTATTTGGCCTATTTTTGAAATTGGTCTTCTAATGTTGTAATTTTGCCTATTGGGCTTGATTTTATCAAGTTGGGTTTAGGCCAAGTGGATTGGATCCATTGGGCCCAAACCTTAACCATGAAGCCCAAATGCGACTAATGAACCTTTAAAGTTCAATTGGGCCTAATGGGCCAAGATTGATTTATGGGCTTATGGGGTAAATCCCGGATTGGACTTTGGTTATCGGTTTGACCCGAGTTGACCAATCCACGCCTTAAGAAATCAATTAAAGCCCATTGGACTTTAATTGAATTGACGTTGGACGTTAATCGGTCTTTGAGACGCGTTACGATTAAATTTGGAATTTAAATCGTAAAAGGTTTATTAATAAAGTGTAATATTAATTGGAATTGAATAGTGAATTAGTATTAAGTACATGTTAAATTTGATTTAATGATGTAGTTTATTTAATTCATGAATTCGTACTTTGAGTACTTATTCGCAAAAACGAGTTTGACTCGAACAAAATCAAATCGTTGTTTGAACATTGGATGATCACTTAATTATCAGATTTTATTAATTTGATTAGATTGATTGATAGCATGCTTATGTGTGTGAATACGTGGTTGTGTTGAATGAATAATGTATATCGGATGGATATTAGATGGGTGGGGCAATTTTAGAAATTGTTGTAATAAATTCGATTTATTAAATTGGACCTGCATGTCCAGCCTTATCACCTTCACTCTCTTTGTATTCTCTTCTCACCTATTCCCCTCCATGTAAATGAGGTTTCTTTAGAAGTGTAGTGTAACGGGTAGAAGTAATACAGTGCTAGCTTGAGTGAGAAAGGGAGAGATTTGATCTAGGATCAATGTAAAGTATCCATCCGCATATCATTATTATTTATTTTCATACTCGCTTTATTATGTATTTAGAATGCATGTTTAAGGGTGTATGATGATGAGACCTTAACAAAGATAATAAATTGGTAGCCAATTTGCACGCGAAAAACCCTCTCGTTAAATATCAAACGTTTATTTTCCTTCCATTGAGTGATTCTTACTCAAGATCCGAGATTGGCAGGGGGTTGTTGGCCAAAGTCAGCCCTTGTCCGTCAAAGATGTGTTTTAATCACGAGGCTTTGTTCCATATCGGTGTCGTGTCCAAGTTGTGGTTTGTTGGCCAAAGTCAAGACCACTTCTTGTCCATTGACATTGATTACGAAGCTTCCATGTCAATGGGTCCGCGCTTGACTGGGATCACTAGGTTTGTTGTGCCAAAGCCAAGGCCTAGTTGATTCAGAGGAAAAAGGTTAGGGTATACATTCGATGTATAGGCATATATTAGATATATGTTTGGGACTTGGATGTCCACCTACTGGATCTAGGAGTTGGATGAGATCCAATTGATCTTCGAGATCTACCTAGTTAATTATCATACAATTTGTTGGCCAAAGTCAAGATTGTGTGATATTTAACGGGATCCTAGCCCACTAGGAAACACGGTTTCCCGAGTACTCCACAGAGGGTTAGAGGCTCGACGAAAAATAGTGGGAGGCAAGTATTGAATTTGCAACATTCGTTCGAATACTCGCTAAACGCGCTCATATATTTTACTCGTCATATTAATCAAAAGTATTAGTTGGACTAATATTTTATGTTGTTTTAAAATATATATAGTTGGACTATATACAAACTCATTCGATATATAGTTGATTTTATAATTGGATTATAGTAATCAATATAATTGATTTAAAATGATAGTTGATTTTATAATTAGATTATAGTAATCAATATTAAAATTATAGTTGATTAAATAATTGGATTATTGTAATCATTATAATAAATAGTACCTTATTAAATTGATTAAATAGTTGGACTATTGAAATCAAGAAAGAATTGAAAAGTTGAATATTTAAAATATATAATCTTTGGATTAAATGTTTTAAATGATTTAATTTTCATATTGGGAATAAATAATAGGTTACTTTATTTGATAAAATAACTTGTTATATCTAGGCCATAATTAAGCAAGTAAGTAGAGCATAAAATCTTTGGAAGATTTATGTGATGATGACTTTAGTGCTTAATTAATATACTTATCATAAATCTATCTTTAGATTTAAAAGTATTAAAATGCAATTAATAATTCTTAGAGATTGATTTGACTATTCTAGTGGAGAGAAGTCAAAGTTTGCAATTGGGCGAGTTGCCACAGGTGCACATCATTTCGATATTCCGAACCCAAGGCTTGGCCAAAGGTTTGTGAAATATTGAAAAGATAATTGACATATCCCAAAGTGACTACCATTTGGATATGGAAGACACGAAGGAATTAAAGAAAGGGCGAGGCTCTGACTTTAAAAATATTTGTCAAAGTTATGTTCACTACTAGTATTGAAATTGGATTTTAAATACTTAGTGTGGTACATAAAATATATGTATTGAGGTTCAGAATCTGCTATGAGCTGGATACTGACTTCAAGCCGAATTTCTCTGCGAATCGGAAACGGGATGAAAGTCGCTGTTTCGACCGTAGATACCTAAGTTTAGGAACTACCCTTCGGTATGCACTTAAATTAGGAACTGTTATAATGTAACTAGTTTGACTAGAGACATTATCTCTATATCAGTGTTTAATCCGTTGCGATAAACCTTTATATTATAGAACACTAAGTGTTTTATTATATAAAGATGATACTGAGATAAATACATTAGATGTAAATAACAATTTATATTTTGAATATAATAAAATCTCAAACATATAAAAATGACAAATAAATAGCTCAAATTGATTTGATCAATAGAGACTTATTTGTGGCATTGTTGTCTAGGACACAATTAAACGAGACTCGTATATCCACACTTTTGAAGAGTGGGTACTAGGACTGATTTGACTATTCAAATAAGGTCTGCGAATCTAGTTTATTAGGTAAAGTACCTAAAATACTATTTACTTGGTAATAGTATAAGGGCCACCGATCTGTTAGCCCTATTCATGGTGAAGTTAGTGGGCCCATATCTAGCTAACTAGATGTGAACATGAATATTTCGTGACCTTGACGGATGTAGCATCACGTTATGGTTATGTGTTTCTTTTGAAGAACACAAATCGGAAACTTTAGAGTTTCGACACGAATAGAAAAACAGATCGGCTATAGTATTATTCCGCCACGGTAAGACCATATTGGAAAATACTTAATCAGTAAGTTTCATACGTACATGAAAGAGTATGGTATTCTTTCAAATGAGGACTCCTCCCGAGACACATCAGTTAGACGGTGTGTCCGAACTAAAAACCGAATTTTGTTGGACATGATAAGGTTTATCACGAGTCGCTCTGAGCTACTGTTTCCTTCAAATGATATGTATTAACAGTGCAAAACTTATTTAGAATAAGGTTCCATATAATTTGTTTGATAGATGTCATATAGGATATGAACAGGAAAGAAACGGGGTTTCTCATTTCTAGTAATTTGGGTATGCCAGGCATAACGTTTGGATGATACCAAACTAAAAGACCCAAATTGGATAAGTGCCATATAGGTTATCCTAAGGAAACCATAAGTATAGTACTTATAAATCTCACATGAGAACAATATGATTGTTGCTCACCATGCGGTTTTCCTGAGGAATACCGATATGCAGTGGTCAGTGGGAGGATAGTGATACTCGATAAAATCGGAGTAATACTGTTCAAGGCACGAAGTCCTTAATGGAACACAAACAGTTCATCAATAATGAATCTGTACCATTAATCTTCGAATACACAAGAACTGAGTAGATCGGATAGAGTCAGAAAACAACCTAGGGTATGGGTTTCTGATCTAACCTCATAAAGATGTCAATCTTATGAAGGAATATCCACCGACTACGTTTTGAGGAAGTGATACGAAGTATCGACTCCCTATTATGGCAAAGTGCCATGAATCCGAAATGGATTCCATGTATAACAACTATTTGGATACTAGTTGTTGTACCACAAGGCATTGTGCCTATTGGTACATTAAACGTCTTCAAGGAAGACATACATGGAAGGCAACATACCAACGTACAAAGCTGGGCTTTTGACGGAAAGGTATCGTTATCAACATTGTGTTAATAACGGTTCAACCTTTTACCTGTTGCGATGGTAAATCCATTTTGAAGATGCTTGTTGATAACTGCGTATTTCATTTATGAAATGTGTCAGTTACAATCAAAATCGCTTTCCTGAAAAGGAAACCTTTTGGAGGATGTTTACACAT
>SKCR01037243.1:0-14501 GCA_019454045.1 Zanthoxylum bungeanum
TACATATACATGCATACATGCATATATATCACATACATGCAATGTTTGTTTCGTGTTCGCAGGTTTTATAGCAGCAAAGACCATCTCATCAAGTAACGGTTCAAAAATGAGCCACAATCTCACACAGCACAGTTCAGGAAATGGACCGCTACCACAACAGACGCCGGAAATGGCACTCCAAAATGGAGCACTCACAACAGACGCCAGAAATGGCACTCCAAAATGGAGCACTCACAACAGACGCCAGGAAATGGCACTCAAAAATGGAGCACTCACACAGACGCCGGAAAGGCACTCCAAAATGGAGCACTCACACAGACGCCGAAATGGCGTTCCAAAATGGAACACACACACAGATGCCGAAAATGGCGTTCCAAAATGGAACACACACAACAAATGCCGGAAATGGCGCTCTAAAATGGAGCACATACACGAAAGATGCCGAAAATGGCGCTCTAAAAATAGAGCACGGTTCGGGAATGAACCAGGGGTCGCAGCACCTCACCACCAAATCAACTCAACTCGACACATGGTAAGTCAAGTGGCAGCTGGTGAGCCAGGTAAGTAGAAATGCATTGCATAACTTTGATAGGATTGTCACTGTTGCACATTACACACAAGTCCCATCAAAGTGGGGGCGACTGTAGGCACACTGCATTTTTACACATAAGTCCCTATGATGAGTCTCATTTTGGAGACACTACCTTTTAAGTCACGGAGGTCACGGGAAACGGACATCGGAAGGGGAAATTCAGAATAAACAAGGTTCACTATTTTCGTTGGTGCTACGTTCGTGTATACGTTCGAACGTCAAACAGATTGCGGGCGTTCGTGCTGCGTTCGATGATGCGTTCGAACGGTGTCGGTAATTCTGGTTTACTGCTAGCCTCACATCCAGCCCATTTAGCCCCCCAAAGCCCATAAAACACATCCCAATTTAAATAAATGAATATTAATTAAAACATTAACTGAATAAGATAATAATTAAATTAATTAAATAATTAAATAAAACATATACCAAACATAAAATAAACAATTACCAACTTAAACTAAAATCATGCCTAAATTAACAAATCACATACTAAATCAAAATATAATCATGCCTAATTAAAATCAATCAACCATTTATATTCCCAATCTAATAAGATTATTCCCAAAACTTAAAATATTTTATTCCTAATCCAAGCCAATCAAATATTCAACCTTCCCTATCTAGCCAAGATTTGTCCCCCCTCAATCTTTGACTTCCCTTAACCAAACCAAATCAAATCCCTCTTCAATTAGCCAAATCCCTTTCCTTGTCAAGCCCAACCCTTTGCCTATAAAAAGACCCTTCACCAACCTTCTCAACCCTAGTCCCTAGCTCATACACAACACACATAAAAATTACAGGAAGAACACACCCAATAAAAAAAGGAAGCAAAAGATAAAAAGGAGACGGCAGCGAAACCACAAGGAAACAGTAGCAAAACGGACTCAAAACAGTAAAGACAACGAACGAGAACAGTGAACCAGTGAACCGGGAGAGTTGCGGAGCATCCACCCTTCCGACGATCGTGTACCGTACATCCGAGAGGTGATTTAAAAGGTTAGACCTGAGGGTACATTTTCATTAGCTTATATTCATTTTTTTATTATTATTATTGAATTCTATTCGCATGAGAGTCGTTTATGGATGCATGTTGTGGCTTGAATGAAATGGAAGAGTGTCGTCTCTTGTGGTATATAGGATGGAAACCCAGACGTAAATTCCGTAGCCGAATCCGAATGGACGGTAGTGCGGTCTGTACATGGGACACAACTCCACGTACCACCTGAGTAAACGGCACCTTCTCTTGTGTGGAGTTGCTTTGGTTTATTTATTTCTTGTCATTTAAATCCTGTATGTTGCTTATTCCCGTATGATATGATCGAGTGCATGGGCTTAGCAAGTGCGATGAAAGGTTCCCTAATTGGAGGGGTTAAAATCCTTCACCACGACGCTTTGCCGCACCGATCGACGTGTGTTTGGTTGAATGCGAGATACGTTCAATCGAGCATACCTAGTTTGATATGATTGTCTTTATTTTCGTATGCATGATTCAACCGAGCGCATGGGTTTAGTAAGTGTGATGTGAGATCCCCTATGGGGAGGGGTTAAAGCCCTTTACCACGATGTTTTGCCGCGTCGGTTGATGTGTGTTCGGTTGGATGCAAGACACGTTCAATCGGACATACTTAGAATAGTATGATTGTCTTTATGTTTGTATGCATGATGTGATGTGACGCGCATGGGCTTAGTATGTTGGTCTAAAGGTCCTCTCTTTGAGAGATCAAGAGCCCTCAAAAGGCCACCTTTACGGCAGTACTTCGCCGCGCCCCTTTATCTTTCTGTTTATGTATTGCGTCCCATTTCATGCATCAGGTCTGTTCCCGTTCGAACGCGTTTACGAACGCAACTCGAACGCGCATGCATTTTTGCCTTATCATGCATCAGGTCTCACTTACGTTCGAACGCGTTCACGAACGTCATACGAACGCGAGCATTCTGTCTCATTTCCGTTCGAACGCGTTAACAACGCCATACGAACGCGAGCATTCTGTTTCATTTCCGTTCGAACGCGTTTACGAACGCTACTCGAACGTGAGCATTCTGTTTCATTTCCGTTCGAACGCGTTTACGAACGCGACACGAACGCGAACCTTCTGTTTACCGTTCGAACGCGTTTACGAACGCTAGACGAACGCGAACACACTGAACTGAGTCTGTCTTATCATATTCACGCATAATTGCCTCTTGGTTGATCGTTCTTGTGTTATATAGCCAACCGTATTATTTGTATTCCTGCATTTATCCATTCCATGTGTTCTTGGGATTGTATTCAAGCATGATTAGGCTGTTAGCATGTTTATTCCATTGGTTGCGTCGTTTGCCTTGGTCTTGATTTAACGCATTACGATTCATATGCCTATGCCATGATGACTTTGGAGTATTATTTCTTGTGATATATCGGATGGAAACCCAGACATAAATTCCGTAGCCGATTCCGAATGGACGATAATGCGGTCTGTACTTGGGATACAATTCCACGTATCACTTGGAAGAGTGCTCACATGTATGCTTGTGCGGATACTACGTATGCTTGTGTTTTCATGAATATGATATGCTGAATGAAGTTGTATGTTCATTGTTACTTTGAGGTATTTTGTTAGACATGTGTTATTAGATATGAGATATATGCGAAATGTATGTATGAGTGTTATTTTGTACCCATGAATATAGAAGCATGATATTCTTAGAAATAAGTGTTACTTAAGCCTGATTAAATTATTACATAAATCCTTTCATTACAAGTGACATAAGTAAGGGACCATTCCGAACCCAACGGTTTGAGGCCTTCCCTTGCGAGGGGTGAGTGCGGCCTTAAATCTCATTTTCCCGGTTCACACCGGGTGGCGACTCCATCATTCTCCGGTTTAGTCCTCTGTTGGCTACTCCGTACTCCCAACTAGGCCGCGAGCCTAGGAACAGCATGCTTCGCCCAGGTCCTGTTGTCGACAACAGTACTTTTCCAAAATTGATCTACGATTAGGATCTCACCAGTTGAAGATTAGGAAGAGTGACGCCCCGAAGACAACCTTTCAGACTAGATATGGACATTACGAGTTTTTGGTAATGTCATTTGGTTTGACCAATTCCCCCGCGGCTTTCATGGATTTGATGAATATGGTGTTCATACCCTTTCTAGATTGGTTTGTGATAGTTTTCATTGATGACATTATGGTGTACTCACGTAATGAACAGGAATATGCAGAGCATTTGCACCGGGTGTTACAGACACTAAGAGAATATAAGATGTATGCCAAGTTTTGAAGTGTGAGTTTTGGTTGACAAGTTTGGTATTTCTGGGGCATGTGGTATCAAAGGAAGGGATTGGAGTTGATTCCTAGAAGATCGAGGCTATTCAGAACTGGCACAGACCTATAAGTGTGATGGAGATTCATAGCTTCTTAGGGTTAGTAGGATATTATAGGAGATTCGTAGAGAATTTCTCCATAATAGCTGCTCCGTTAACAAGACTAACTCAGAAGAATGTGAAGTTTGAGTGGTCGGATGCTTGTGAAAAGAGTTTTCAGGAGCTCAAACAGCGATTGACAACTGCTCATATTCTTGCACTGCCAGCGGGATCAGGAGCATTTATAGCGTATTGTGATGCTTTTAGAGTAGGATTGAGATGTGTGTTGATGCAGATAGGAAGAGTTATTGCTTATGCTTCCAAACAACTAAAGCCATATGAATAGAATTATCCCACTCATGATCTGGAGATGGCTGTAATAATTTTTGCTCTGAAAATATGGCGGCATTACTTGTATGGTGAAAAGTTTGAAATTTTCACTTATCACAAAAGCCTTAAATATATCCAGAGCTAAAATGAGCTTAATTTAAGACAGACACGGTAGATTGAGTTACTGAAATATTATGATTTTTCCATTTAGTACCATTCGGCAAAGCTAACAATGTAGCTGATGTCTTAAGCATGAAATCTATGGGGAGTTTAGCTCATCTTCTGATTGAGAAATGACATCCAGCCAAGCATATGCAAAGATGTATACTGGATGGAGTGAGTTTTCAAGTAACAGCTCAGGGAGTGTTATTAGCGCAGATACAGGTTCAATCCACCCTTAAAGATGAAATCAGAGTTACACATGAAGCAGGCCCTGAAATGCAACAGTTTAGAAGCAGGTTGTAGTAAGGCACATAAGACGAGTATCATGTAGACAATGAGAATCTCATCAGGAAGCAGAACATGATTGTTGTTCCCCCAGTTCAAGAATTGAAACATTCATTGTTAGAAAAGGCCTGCACTTCATCATATACCATGCATCTCAGGATCACAAAGATGTATCATGACCTTAAGAATTTTTACTGGTGGGATGGTATGAAAAAGGATATAGTGGAATTTGTTACAAAATGCCTCACTTGCCAACAGGTTAAAGCATAACATCAGAGGCCAGCGGGGAAACTTCAAAGTTTAGATGTTTCGGAGTGGAAATGGGAAATGATTATTATGTATTTTGTGGTGGGGCTTTCTCGTACTTCAAAAAGGCACGATTTTATATGGGTGATTGTAGATAAATTGACTAAATCTGCGCATTTCCTTCCAGTAAGAACCAGCTACACAGCAACTCAATATGCCAAACTGTATCTGGATAAGATAGTGTCGTTGCACGGAATACCTATCTCAATAATCTCTGATCGAGGTTCTCAATTTACATCTAAGTTTTGGAAATCATTTCAGGAAGCGTTGGGTTCCCAGCTACACTTTAGTACAACTTTCCACCCTCAGACAGAAGGCCAGACAGAGCGGACTATACAGACTTTAGAATACATGATTCGGGTCTGTGTCATTGTTTTTTAGGGTAGTTGGGACCAGAATTTGCCACTTATAGAGTTTGCCTATAATAATAGTTATCAGGCAAGTATCCAAATGGCACCATTCGAGGCTTTGTATGGTAGGAAGTGCAGATCCCATGTTGGATGGTTTGAAGCCGGGGAGCAAAAGTAAGTGGGGCCCGATTTGGTACAAGATGTAGTGGAAAAAGAGAAACCAAACAGAGAAAACATGAATACGACTCAGAGTCACCAGAAAAGTTATGCGGATAACCGGATGAAGGATTTGGAATTTCAAGTGGGAGATTTTGTATTCCTAAAAATATCTCATTTTAAGGGGAGTTATGAGATTTGGCAAAAATGGTAAGCTCAGCTAGCTATAGATATGTCAGGCATTTTAGATACTCCGGAGAGTTGGAGAGAGGGCTTATGAATTGGCGCTTCTACCTAGTATGGATAGGATACACCCGGTTTTCCACATGTCTATGATACGAAAATACCTGCATGATGAATCTCATGTGTTGGAGCCACAGACAGTCGATGTCCATCAAGATTTATCTTATTCAGAACAACCTGTAGTTGTAGTGGGCAGGGAGACGAGGAAGTTACGATCTAGGTGGATTCCCTCAGTTAAGGTGGTTTGGCAGCACCACAAGGGATGGGAATCCACATGGGAGCCAGAAGAATCCATGCGAGAGCAGTACCCCCAGCTGTTTACAAAAGAAGGTATGTTTCATACTTTTAAGTATTTCGATTCGAGGACGAATCATTTTAAGGGGGAGAATTTGTAACGACTCAAATTTCCTAAGTTCAACTAATATTAGGAGTGGGTGACTTAGAAAATATTTCTCCGAGCTGTAGCAGAAATTTCTTGGAGACGACTTAAGGACCAATGAACCTTACTCGATTTTGGGCCTAGAGGGCTTATTGTTAGTATATTGAACTTGGGTGTTTTAGTTATGAAGTAGCTTTTATTTTCAACAAATTATTTGAGGCCCAACAATATTTATGGATTTTTAGCCTAAGTCCCTCATTTTGCTAGAAAATGGCAAAACTTCAAGATTTCTCTAGAATCAATCATCATTTATTAAAAACAAAACTCAAATTTGCAAATCACACAAAATCCCCCACTTGACCGAAATAATAGAAAGAATGGAGGAGGAAGATTATTCACTCCCTTAGCAAATTCCCAAGGAAAACCAAGAATAATCCACCACAAACTAAGCCTAAGAAGGGGAAAATGAGGCTTAGAGACTTTTCTAGTGAGGAAAGGACTTGAATTAAAGTAAGAAATACTTAACCCAAATCTTGAAATTTTGAGTATTTAGGGTTTGATGTTTGTAGTGTGTTGATGATTGAAAATAATGTGATTATTGATGATTGTTGTGTTGAGAAGTTGATGTTTGGGCAATTTCTAAGTATGTCGCCCCCTAGTGAAGCACTAAGTAAGGATAATAAAAAATTTAGTGATGTTGGGATGTTAGAAAGTTAGCATGATAATAAATTAAAGTGTTTATAATTGCTTTTGGTGTGTGTAAGAATGGAGTTGTGACCTTGATCATTGAATAAGTGAAGATTGACAGTTGAAATAGTCGAGCATCGCGACGCCATTGGGCCTGCGCTGTGACGCGTAACGAGGCAGAACCTCTATTTCAGTCCTGAATTTTGAGCGTCGCGACACGAATCAAACCAGAGCCTCTGTTTTGGTTCTGTTTCGTGGGAGTCGCGATTCTTGGCACCCAGCGTCGCAACACGAAATGAAAATTGCTCTCTGTCTTTACCAACCGAGATGAGCATCGCAAAGCGCAATACGTGGTGTCAAGATGCGTGTTCATTTATTTTAGAAAATCAGTTAGCCAATTCCATTCCATTCCAAGATATTAGATGACATTTTAGGGAACTCATATCCTTATAGACACATACCGTGTAATGATACTACCTAAGCCGAATGGAGAAGCCTAGTTTAAATTTTAATAAATATTGTATAACTTATATTCTAACCAAGTTTACTTAATATAAATACACGACAAGAGCTGCGATCTCCTTCCATGACGTGAAGAGGAGCTATTCATACCCCAAATCTGTGAGTTGATGTTTTCTTTTAAGTTGTATTTACTTACGAGATTTGAATTGAGATTTACTTTTAAGAAAATTGGGAGATAGCCAAGTTATTTCTAGTTACTTTACGAAAGAGCATTTTTCAAGAAATTTTGATTTTCTAAAAGCATGTTTTTATGGTTTTGGAGGCATGGGGAAAAAACCCACCTCATGCTGTAACTTATGGAATTGACGGATAACATGTGCACATATAGAGCAGGACTGGGGGGGACGGCGATACGTAACGCTTCTAAATCCTAGAATCAGGGCTAGGGGGAAGGCGATACGTAACGCCTATAGACCGTAGTTTCAGGGTCAGGTAATATCATGGATCAGCAATTCTGGCTCTAGTTCAATGGCTTATGGGACGATGATACATAACGCCTCAAGACCACTAGTTAGGCATATGGGGGGGACGGCGTTACGCAACGCCTTCATGCGTTAGGTTTTTCTACAGCTTATAGAGATTTTCAAACAATTGATTTTCAGGCATAGTTTTTTCAAAATTTTGAAAGAAAAAAACCAGTCTACAATACATGGTTTTAGAAATTAACTTTTATGATTATAATAATTTATTCAGAAGTATTTGACTATGTTTTTCCTTATTTGTAGCTCCACTCATTGAGTTCCTTAGGACTCACCCCTCACTCTCTAATTTTACATGACATGTCAGTTGGTGAGCCACGCACAATTTTTGGAGACATAAGTGAGGGACAAGAGATATATTGCAGTCACTAGGCACATTGTCCATCACGCCAAAGTTACATTCATATATAATGTAGTCTTCTATGTTTTCATTTTGCTGTATGACAGTCACATGATGTGGATGTGTATATGTTGAATATTCTGTTAATGTATGTATTCTCCTGAGTTTTACATTTAAGTCAGTTATGATTGCATGTGCTTGAGCACGGATGTGAATGCATGGTAACATGGTAAAAGTGAGGTTCTTCAGCATTTGTCTGTGGCTTAAATGGCAGTGGGATATGTTGTCTGCCGATAACATTCCCAGATTTGGGATGTTACAGTGTTTTATTTTATTTTATTTCTTTTGTAATTTCCTTTTCTTTTATTAATAAAATCATGGGTGTTTTTATTTATATCTTATTTTGTAAATTTGTATCCTGTTAGGATAAAGGGTGAAGCTATTGCTATGAAAATATATGTGATTTTTATTTATATTATATTTTATAAATTGTGATAATTTCCCAAATAAAATCATACTCTTTCTAGTTTATGAGGACTCTTGACTAGTTGTAGATAGTCTCCGATTGGCACAGATTATACTTGAATCCCATAAATGAGAGAGAGTGGACTATCAAAGATTTGGATTAATTATTGACAAAAATATTGTTACCGCATATATGGTTGGTTATATATATATTTGGCATAATCGAGTACCTAACTGGACTTGTTATAAACAAATTATATCACTGTCTTTATGACTGGTTTTATATGTTTTGGCATAATTAGTACATTGGCAGGACTAATTATCGACATGATGGATCACATGTGTTGGCATAATTAATACCTGATAGTTATAAAATAAATTGATTGGGAAATAATTATAATTATATTTTATAAAAAGTAAAAATTTTTATATTTGAAATATCAAGAGTGGATACTATAACCCTATTATTTTATTTTATATTTTTATTTTATTAGTTGATTTATTATTTTATCCTATTAAATATATTCTCTGTGGAACCCCGGATTTATCGGGTTATTTTTTTACTTCGACACTCTTATACTTTAGAGTAAAGAACCACTTTGTCAGCGTGTCACAAAACATAGATAATTTTAATTAATAAAAGTTCTAATCAACTTTTATGTGGGCTTAATCTAATTTGTCCAAATATGTATAATTAGGTGTGGCTAATCATCTTTGTCTACCACTTTTATTTAATACAATTAAATCAAGAAAAGTTTAATTAATGGATTAGTTACATGTCTACCACTTTGATTTAATCCAATTAAATCAAATCAAATACACCTATTATTACATATTTATAATTACCAAACTATCCTCAAATGGTAGAGATATTTATGAAATTACAACAAAGCCCTTGTATAATTTTGGATTAATTCAATTAATCTAATTGGGTCAAAGTAAATAATCAATGTTATCCAATAACACTTAATTATCTTAGTTGATAAATATAATATCGAATATTATTTATTATCAAAAATTATCGGCTATCCAAGTGATCAATGAGTACACTTCATATTGTGAGACTCTCTAAGTCCATACACATTCATGATATAAGCCTAGCTAATATGTATGTAATTTGACCTCCTCCGAATTCGCGAAGAACACGAACGAATTTTCTGAACTATACAAGTCGAGGCCATCACATATGTTTATCAATCCCTCAATCGTAGGCTATCCGAGTTGTGATTAGGAAACATAAAATACACCTTCAAGTTTCTGAGGAGCACATCTCATGTGGACATGTCCACGATTCTTTACAACTAATGCGATCCATCTTAGGTGATCAACTTTGGCCAAAGTCTTAAGAATTGTTACCTACCACATGAATACTTAAACCCCTTATGGTACACATATGGGCCGACAGATCATACCTTGATAAGCATTTGATTAACGAGTGCATCGGTCCACACCCAACGAACATCTAGAGGCCAGACCATGAAAGGTTTCTGATATACATGACATCTAAGTGTGGATGATCTCAAATAAAATCAATGATATCCTATAGTCAAAGGATTACATATGCTACTCGACTAGATGAGATTCCTATTGACGATGGTGTGTGCTTCCAACTATTAGGAATCACATGTGAGTCATTCAATATTCGCTCTAACGAATACTCACACGTCTATACGTGTTTTCAAAGCTCATGGTACATCGGGTTAAACCACTGAAACTCCAATTCCAATAAACGACATGTGTTAGTCTTCTAGGTTATAGGAATTCAATCGTATTCTAAAATAAATGACTATGAATATTTACTTTAAGAATAGTTTATAATAGTAATATTATCTCAATGTCGGACCACTTAGTGTCCAATATTACTATAAGACTATTTTAAGGTCGATGTCATTTTTAACATATTTATACATCAATCTAATATGCATAATGACATTACCACTAATAAGTTTTGAAATGAAAATGTAGTTAATTTATTAATAAATAATAAAATACAATGTACAATGTACAATATATTATTCGGATTGACGCTTTAAGCACCAACTCCAACATGGAGGTGAGATAAGCGGCTAATACACATATATTTCCCACCTTTTATCTTAATGTTTTGTGTGTTATTTCGATTTGTATGAACACTTTGAAATATATTGGGTATGTTTTGGAGGCTAAAATTATATCACAACTCAAACGAACTTAACAAGGAATGAATTGGCAAATATGGGGAATAATTGTGCCAAATTTCAAAGTCAGCCCGCACGTCTCAAAGTTGAAAGCTTGTCGCGACACGCGACTTCACAAAATCAAGGCAGAGAGCAGCAGCTTGTGGCACGTCGTGACATGCGATGATGTTGATATGCGTTGCGATGCATGTGATGCACGTCGCAATACGAAAGATGCAGCCTAGTTGTTCCAAAATCTGATTTTTTAACAATGAAATACCTCCTCAAACCTCCTATATAAGTACAAGCTCATCCCAAACCTAAAGAGAAGCCTCATAACATAATTTTAGAGCCTCAGAGCATGGAAGAACACCTAGAGCAAGGAAATAACGTCGTGTTTCAATCGGTGCTGGAGATTGAAGACTGCAAACGAGAGTTTTTCTTCTCTTCTCTCTCTACATTTATCTTTATGAGTTCTTGTTTTGTATTAATGATTAGCTTGCGTCTATTGAATATCATGAGAAGCAAAATCATTAATCTATGATTGTAATGGATCTTAGCATTATGTTTAATTGAATTGCATCTTTATTTTTTTGGGTTTGTTATTAAATTATTTATTATTCTCTGTGTTTTAATGATGGCCAATAATAGAATAGTTGTGGTAAATCCTGGGAAATCGATGGAGGGAAATTTGGATTAAGCCTTGAGAGTAATAGTGCGTGATCTCATTCTTTTGAATAGATTTCATTATAGGATAAATATATACCTGCAGGGCATGCGTAGTCAATATTATAACTTGACTTAATGAATTTGGTTAGGTAATTGACATAAACATATAGTTAATTGGCTTAATCTATATATATTATATATATATATTTGACCATCGAAAGAAGCTTGTAAATAGTTTAGTATTCTAGATTAATAATTCATAACAACAATCCAATTAAATGAATAGTGTTTGAACTCATTGTTTGCGTGCTTAGGTAAAGTTACAACCCTAGATTCTTCTATCATATAAGGTTTTATCCAAAGTTGTTATTTGTTATTTATTTAATTTTTTGTAAATTAGTTTAATCAATTTCTTCTTTAACCAATTATTTAATTTTAGTTAAGTAGGTTAGTTTTGATATTAATAATAAGTCATTGTGGTTACAATATTCAATTTTTTGTCAATATTTTACTTGAGCGATACGTGCGCTTGCATGTGGTAGTAAAATCACGATCAAGTATTTGGTGTTGTTACCAGAGACTTATTTTATTTTTCTTTATCATTAGGAAATATTTTATTTGCTTAGTTAAACACCTTTTCTTTTTCTTTTTTCTGTTATCTTTCTTTTTGTTTTCTTTGATTTCAAGTGGTTGAAATAATAGAGTATCATTTGGGCAATGAGAGAACCAAGAGCTTTAAGAGATTATTTTATACCTCATGTTGGTGAAATACAGTCCGATTTTCTGAGGCATGTTGTACAAACCAATACTTATCAGTGGATGTCAGAGAGAAGTAACGCAATATATGCTCAAGCCGTTTAGAGCACAATGAATCTTAAATGCCCATCTCGAGTTAAGTTGGTAAAATTTTATTTCTATGTTCTTACAAAATATTACATTTTATTACAATAATAAAATATTACACTTTAATACTTCTTGTATATTTATTATTTTCCAAAACTTCTTATGGTAAAATATAATATTTTAAATATATGGTAGTAAAATGTTACCCACAATACTTCTTATTATTATTTTTTATTTTCTCAAATGATCATAACCCTATAAAAATTTATTTAAGTATGCGCTTATTTGATACAAAATGTAAACATTATGGTCCTTTATGAGAAAACATGAAAGAATGGTATCTAGAGGATATTATCCCTTCTTAAACCTTCTTTATCGAGATCCGTTTAATATACCTTTTCAAATATACTTTCTTCAATTCAAGTTTTTATTAGTAGAATTTTTAGAAGTGGTATTTTTATATAAAATAATAATAATAATAATAATAAAATAAAATTAAGTGTTTGGTTGTGAATTAGAACTTTTATTAAAAAATATAAAATTATTTTATTGGATTAATTTTTTAAAATTATGTCATGAATAAATAAAATAAAATTCTAAATGAAATAAGGATATTATAGATAATTTAACCATTTAACAAATTTTTTCAAGTTTTACTCCCAACTTTACAAGTAGAGGTAAAATAACTTTTTTAATATTAAAAAACAATACTTAAAATACAATAAATACCATATAAAATTTTGAAATTTAAAAAATTATTTTACCATTATTATAAACATATCAAACAGGCGTAAAACCCTAATCAAAATCTCGAATTAATACATCGCCGCCACCAATTAAACAAAAACAGCAATTCAGTTTACATTTACAAAATACAAACGACTCCTCAAATTCTTTGCCATTTAAAAACGTCGTTTAAAGCTAAAACCCTCGTATCCATTTCCAACTATCAAACTCACACCCGCCGCCATCCGCCGCCGGCTCAGCAAACATGACGACATTCACGTCATTTCAGACCCAAACCCATTTCATTTCAAAATTTTCCACCAACAAACCCAGATCAAAACCCATGTTTACAAGAGTCCGAATGTCCTACCAAGAATCAGCACCCTCCGTGGCGGTCGTCGGCGTGACCGGCGCCGTCGGCCAAGAGTTCCTCTCCGTCCTCTCCGACCGTGACTTCCCTTACCGTTCGATCAAAATGCTGGCCTCAAAGCGCTCTGCTGGGAAGCAACTCAGCTTCCAAGACAAGACGTATACAGTCGAAGAGCTAACGGAGGAAAGCTTCGATGGTGTTGATATAGCGCTTTTCAGTGCTGGTGGGTCGATTAGTAAGAAGTTTGGTCCTATTGCGGTCGAAAAAGGGAGCATTGTGGTGGATAATAGCTCGGCGTTTAGGATGGTGGAGAATGTGCCGCTTGTGATTCCTGAAGTGAATCCTGAGGCTATGACTGGGATTAAAGTTGGAATGGGGAAAGGTGCTTTGATTGCTAATCCTAATTGTTCTACTATTATTTGCTTGATGGCTGCTACCCCTCTTCATCGCCGCGCTAAGGTATTCATTCTGATTGATACATGTCTGAAAGGATTGAATTTTGAGTGCTTTATAGTCAATGCGGTGAATTAATTGATCATTTTTAAGGTTTGGTTGGAATTGGTGTTGTGCTTGCAAATGTGAAGTTAAGCAGAAGCTAAATCAGTTTGTAGAAGCTAAAAGTTGATTTGTTTTTTTTTTTTTTTTTTTTGAGTTGGAAAGATTGATAATATTACTTTGCTTGCCATTATTGCAGGTTACACGAATGGTGGTAAGTACATATCAGGCAGCTAGTGGTGCTGGTGCAGCTGCAATGGAAGAACTTGAGCTGCAAACCCGTGAGGTTCCTATAGTCTATCCCATCTCATTAGCTTGTTGGATGCGATTTGCTGATAGTTGATAAATATATTTTTATTTATTTTTTATCTCTTAACAGATGACTTTTTACTCTTTTGTTTTTTAAGGTGTTGGAAGGAAAACCACCAACTTGTAAAATCTTTTCACAGCAGGTATGTAACTAGCAAAGATTCCTACAACTTATCATTAAGTTTCATAGGGTAACCTTTTGAAAATTTTCAATTTTTGCAGTATGCTTTCAATTTGTTCTCACACAATGCACCTGTTCTCGAAAATGGGTACAACGAAGAGGAGATGAAAATG
>SKCR01037244.1:0-14552 GCA_019454045.1 Zanthoxylum bungeanum
AATAAACATGGCTACTTCTAGTTTTAAAAATTGGATTTTTGATTCTGGTTGTGGTTCTCATATATGTACTGATGTGCAGGATCTGCAGAACAGCAGCACTCTGGCTTCAGGGGAGATTGATCTACGAGTTGGAAACGGAACTCCTGTTGCTGTTTTGGCCGTGGGCACTTTTGTATTAGAACTGCCCTCGGGGCATGTACTTAAACTAAATGACTGTTATTATGTACCTAGTTTGACTAGGAATATTATATCTGTATCTTTGTTAACCCGAAATGGGTACACTTTTGTATTTAGAAACACTGGGTGTTATTTATATAAAAATGATGCAGAAATATGCACTGCAGTTGCAAATAATGGTCTTTATATTTTTGAATATAAATGAATCTCCTACATTAAATAAACAAACAAAGGCTTAAAAAGAGTGATCCAAATGATGAAACTTTATGTGGCATTTTCGTCTGGGACACATTAACAAGACTCGCATATCCACACTTTCGAAGAGTGGGTACTTGGACGGATTTGATCCAAATTCATATGACGTCTGCGAATCTTGCTTATTAGGCAAAATGCCTAAATCACCTTTTAGCGGTAAAGGTGAACGTGCCACTGAACTGTTAGCCCTCGTTCATAGTGACATTTGTGGGCCCATGTCTAGCCAGGCTAGAGGTGGATATCGATACTTCATAACCTTTACCGATGATGCATCACGTTACGGTTATGTGTATCTAATGACGCACAAGTCGGAAACTTTTGAGAAATTCAAAGAGTTTCGACACGAAGTTGAAAAACAAACAGGCAAGAGTATTAAGACATTACGGTCGGACCGTGGTGGCGAATACTTAAGTAATGAGTTTCAAGATTACCTGAAAAGAATATGGTATTCTTTCACAGTGGACTCCTCCTGGAACACCACAATTAAATGGTGTGTCCGAACGGAGAAATCGTACCTTGTTGGACATGGTAAGGTCGATGATGAGTCGCACTGAGCTGCCAATTTCCTTCTGGGGATATGCATTAACAGTGCAGTTCTTATTTTGAATAAGGTTCCGTCAAAGTCTGTTGAACAGACACCATATGAGATATGGACAGGTAAGAAACCGGGTTTCTCATTCCTGAAGATTTGGGGTTGCTGGGCATACGTTAAACGTTTGGAAGGTACCAAACTTGAACCCAAATCAGATAAATGCCTATTCGTTGGATATCCTAGGGAAACCAAAGGATATTACTTCTATCACCCATAAGAGAACAAAGTATTTGTTGCTCTACATGCGGTTTTCCTTGAGAAGGAATTCCTAAATGCAGTGTTTAGTGGGAAGAAAGTAGAACTCGATGAAAGTCGTAGTGATACTGTTCTTGGCAATGAATTATCAACGGAACATGAACAGTCCATCTGGGATGAGACTGAACCACAATCTTCAAATACACAAGGACCGCGTAGGTCGGAGAGAGTCAGGGTAATACCTGAGAGGTATGGATTCCTGATCTCACCTCATGTAGATATTAATCTTATTGAGGATAATGAACCGGCTACGTATGAGGAAGCGATACAAGGTATCGAATCCGCTTTATGGCAAGAAGCCATGAAGGCCGAAATGGATTCCATGTATACCAACCAAGTTTGGACACTGGTTGATGCACCAGAAGGCGTAAAGCCTATTGGATGCAAATGGGTCTTCAAGAAGAAGACTGACATGGATGGCAACGTACAAACGTACAAAGCTAGGCTTGTAGCGAAGGAATATCGTCAACGACTTGGAGTTGATTATGACGAAACCTTCTCACCCGTTGCCATGATTAAATCCATTCGGATAATGCTTGCAATAGCTGCATATTACGATTATGAAATATGGCAGATGGACGTTAAAACCGCTTTCCTTAACGGAAACCTTTCGGAGGATGTTTATATGCAACAGCCTGACGGTTTTATCGCACCTAGACTTGCAAATAAGGTTTGTAAGTTAAATCGGTCCATTTATGGACTGAAGCAAGCATCGCGGTCGTGGAACCAGCGTTTTGATGAGATCATAAAAAAATATGATTTCATTCAAAACGAAGATGATCCTTGTGTATATAAGAAGGTTAGTGGGAGTGCACTGACTTTTATTGTCCTTTATGTCGACGATGTATTGCTTATCGGCAATGACATTCCCATGTTAACGTCGGTGAAAGCTTGTCTTTCATTGAAATTCTCCATGAAAGATCTGGGAGGGGCAGCTTTTATTCTAGGAATAAATCTACCGGGATAGATCTAGAAAGCTACTTGGACTCTCCCAGAGTACATATATTGATAAAGTGTTGAAGAGATTCAACATGGATCAGTCCAAGAGGGGACTGTTACCAATATCACATGGCGTCTATCTATCTAGGGACATGTGTCCTAAAACACAAGATGAGAGAGACAACATGAGTCGGACTCCGTTCCTCTCGGCAGTCGGATCGATCATGTATGCCATGATATGTACACGACCTGATGTGTCCCATGCTTTGAGCATGTGCAGTCGATATCAGGCCGATCCAGGTAAAGATCACTGGATGGCGGTTAAGAGTATCCTTAAGTATCTTACAGAACTAAGGATGCTTTCTTAATCTATGGAGATGGAGAACTTGAGGTATCTGGGTATACCGATGCAAGTTTCCAAACCGACAGAGACGACTTTAAGTCGCAATCTGGGTACATATTTTGTTTGAATAACGGAAGCAGTGAGCTGGATCTTCCAAGCAAGATACTGTTGCCGATTCAACAACTGAAGCGGAGTACATTGCAGCAGCTGAAGCAGCAAAAGAGGCAGTTTGGATCCGTAAATTCCTAATTGGATTAGGAGTAGTTCCGTTAGCAGCTGAGCCCGTTTCATTATATTGTGACAATAGCGGGGCTATAGCACAGGCTAAGGAACCAAGGTCTCATCAACGATCCAAACATGTTCTTCGACGATTCCATCTGATTCGAGAGATCATACATCGTGGCGATGTGAAGATCGAAAAGATCGCATCAGAGGATAATATTGCAGATCCGCTGACACGAAGGCTATTCCTCGGGAAAAGTTTGAGCGACATGTACATAGTTCAGGTATTAGATGCTTGAGTGACTGGCTTAGGCCAAGTGGGAGATTGTTAGACAGTAATGACCCATAGCGTCACTATTTTGTAAATGATATTGTATTATTGTACAAAATTAACTATGTAGTAATGAAATTGCCTTTTACCGTTTTGTAATTTATTTACTTTGATATATAAATGGTAAAAGTCCCTATGATTAATTCCGGATTGAGATGATATGAGACAGTATCAATCCATAAAGGTTTAATCATTAAATATCCCTAGTCGTAGTATTATCGAGATTGGACATCGATAATGCGGAATAGACTTGTAACTGCACTTGTGCGTGTTGTGAGGGCACAACAGCATAGTTCTCATATATTTGAGTATTGGATACTTATGCAAGTGCGGTGGTAGGAGGTTGTGTTTTACCGATGGTACGGAAAACAGCTTCGCTCTGGATAGACCCCGCGGAATCCCATTGGTAGTATGTCTGCGTGTCTATGGGAGTCCGCTTCAGGGTAGGTGCATATGGTCTTAACCTGAGACTTGCATCGCTAGTACTTGCGACAATCGGTAGACTTTAGTTTTGGTCGTCCAGGGCTTAACAGGTTCTGTGTACACCTCTTCTAGGTTTATCGGGAATCGTAGTGTATTGGGTGTGATGTCAAGACGGAAGTATCACTTCAGACATATGGGATGATGATCGCGCAGGATACATAACTAGTACTCTATAATGGTTGCAACCATCGGGATAATATGACAAGGTCAGGATTATCCGATTCAAAGAGACTAGTTTGATGTCCGATATATGTATCGTACGGGGCAGACACATCTCCAGCCCCAGGCCTTACATGTGATCATCCGATACTGGATCAGTATACACTATACTATGGTATACTACGCCTGTTATAGATCTTATATTCCAATAAGAATATTTCTGGAGAATTGGGTAGGCATGGCGTTTTGCTAGAGGCTAACCTTGTCTTGTAAATCGGTAAAAACGTAGTACTTGGTACGTACGTGTTCGGATAATCTGACGGCCGTATTTACTGCCAACATATATCCAGAGATCTCTTGGGTCGCTTCCGAAGATTCACCAATGACGTATGATTCAAACTCGATTAATCTTGGATTAATTACGGAGATACTTTATCTTGGATAAAGTACTATACATAGAGAGAGAACGATTAATTTAGAATTAATCGTAAAATTATTATATTCGATATAATAATCGAAATTCGATTTCGACGCGAAATTAAAATTAGATTTTAATTCGGGCAAACGAGTTAATTTAGAATAATTCGTTAGCGACGTAAATAATAATTTCGCTAGGCGGCAATTATTTATTTAAATTCGATTTAATTAACGTCGCGACGAAAGTTCGGTATTTCGAAAATATCAAACCCGAACGCGTGAGTACGCGTGGGCCCACTTTCATTTGGGTTGTGTGGGGCCCACATGACACATTTTATTTTATGCATTATTTATTGTTCACATTGCATGGTGATAGTGTACATACACTCAATGGTTTTGCATGGAGTTTGAGTGTTTGACACTCTAAGCCTTGCATGATTTGTGTCATAAGTTTATTATTAATTTAATAAATAATTATGGCATAAATATAAATTGATTTTTGTAACAAAAATCACCCTCTCTCTCCTATTCTCTTATGACCGAAACTGTGAGCTCTCACAGCCCTCTCCACTTTTCTGTTTTTGTTGCAAAAACTTGAAGAATTTGTGTTTGTTTGGAACATAAAATCACCACAAGGCTAGCACCATCAAGGGATCATACAAAGGTGTTATGGGAACTAATCTTGAGCTTGGAAGGATCAAAATTGCTTGGAGCTTCTCTTTTCTGTTTGGCCGAAACCCTCACTGCACAAAGGAGAAAATTTTTGTTTCATCAACGCATCCGCATTCCGATCTTTGTGAGTATGATTCCGCCATACTTCAATATTGTTCATTCATTTATATGTTTTGTTTGCTCTTTTGATCTTGGGACATGGATTAGAATTTCCAACACCAAGCTCATGGGTAGACTTCCCTATCACCTTCGTATGTCTCTCGGAGTGCTAGCTCTAGATGTTTTTGCCACAAAAAACATCACACTTTGCTTCCCTTCATCCACAGTTTTCTGCCCAGAAAAACCAGTGAAGAAATGGCCAAAATGCCGAGAGAGAGAGATGAAGAAATTGGCTCCAATTTTCGTGAACCAAGGAGAGAGAGAGATGGATATGTGTTGTAATGTGTTAAGTGTATCTAATACACTTCCTTTGATTTCAAAAATCAAAATAAAACATATACAAATGATTAAAATAACAATAAATATCATTCAAGCTTTCAAAAAGCTTTCCATCAACTCACATCACTCATGAATAGTGACTGGTGTCAATCATTCAAAGTGAAAGACATCTATCACTTGATTGACGAATGATATGACGCTAGATGTGACTAGCGATTTGACGCTTGATTTGACTTGCGTGCCGCACTCGAATTCGAAATGCGAATGCACTCGCAAACAATCCCGGGCTCGGGTTTGCTAATTCCAAATTAACGAATTTTCCGTTGCGACACAATCAAATGATTATGCCTAGCGAAATCACTATTCACATCGCTAACGAATTAATTCTAAATAAACTCGTTCGCCCCGAATTAAAATCTAATTTTAATTCCGCGTCGAAATCCAATTTTGTTTAATATATCGAATATATAATTTATCGATTAATTCCAAATTAATCGTTATCTCTCTTTAATTAATATTTTATCCCAGATAAAATATCTCCGCAATTAATCCCAGATTAATTTTCTCTCTCATCTAATTAATCCTAGATTAATAAAGTGCGAGTCATACGTCATCGGTGAATCTTCGGGAAGGGACCCATGAGATCCCCGGATATTTTGGCAGTAAATTCGGTCGTCGGACTATCCGAACACGTAAGTACCTAGTACTACGTTTATACCAATTTACAAGACAAGGTTGGCTTCTAGCAAAGCGCCATGCCTACCCAATTCTCCAGAAATATCCTTACAGGAATAAAAGATCTATATCAGACGTAGTATACATAGTATTGCGTATTTCGATCCAGTATCGGATGATCACATGCAAGGCCTGGGACTGGTACAATGTCTGCCCCGTACGAAGCATATATCGGATTACGAGCAACTAGTCTCTTTATTATCGGATAATCATGACCAATTCATATTATCTCGTATTGGTTTCTATTAAGGTCCCAAGATCAATAATAAGCATGAAAACATGTGTGAATAACAATCGAGAAGTTGCGGAATACTTACATCGAGCAGTTGAGCGACGCGGCAAGCAACAAAAACGAAATTCTGTTCCTTGGTAGTGCACGGCAGTGAGCAGTGAGCTGCTCCTCCATTTTCTGTTTTTGAGCTCCTCGAACAAGCTCCAAACTTCATCAAATGATTCCCGGCTCATTGGTGGACTTCCATATCACCTTCGTATGTCTCATAAGTGTGCTAGCACTTGTGATTTTGCCACAAAATCCCACTCTAAGCTTCCCACTACTCACGGTTTTGAGAGGAAACCAGTGAACTTTTTGCCCCTTGGGCGTGAAGAGAAAGAGATGAGAGAAAGAGAGAAAATTGTGAGATGTGTTCCAAATTTGTGTATCTTATACACAAATATGAATTTCAAATTCCTTTGGAATGAATTTGGCCTTTCAAAATTCAAATAATTAAAGGCCACACCTATTTCCATCAACTCACATCAAGTTGTCAAGTCACATCACTCAAAGTGACAAGTGATTTGACGCTTGAAGTGATGCTAGATGCGACTAGCGATTTGACGCTTGATTTGACTTGCGTGCCGCACTCGAATTCGAAATGTGAATGCGCTTGCAAATGATCTCGGGCTCGGGTTCGCTAATTCCAAATTAACGAATTTTCTGTTGCGTCGTAATTAAATGATTAAGCCTAGCGAAATCACTATTCACGTCGCTAACGAATTAATTCTAAATTAATTCGTTCGCCCGAATTAAAATCTAATTTAAATTTCGCGTCGAAATCCAATTTCATTTAATATATAAAATATATTAATTTATCGATTAATTCCAAATTAATCGTTATCTCTCTTTAATTGATATTTTATCCCAGATAAAATATCTCCGCTATTAATGCCAGATTAATTTTCTCTCTCTTCTAATTAATCCCAGATTAATTTAGAGTGCGAGTCATACATCATCGGTGAATCTTTGGGAAGCGACCCATGAGATCCCCGGATATGTTGGCAGTAAATTCGGTCGTCGGACTATCCGAACACGTAAGTACCTCGTACTACGTTTTACCGATTTACAAGACAAGGTTGGCCGCTAGCAAAGCGCCATGCCTACCCAATTCTCCGAAAATATCCTTACAGGAATAAAGGATCTGTATCAGGCGTAGTATACGTAGTATTGCGTATTTCTGTCCACTATCAGATGATCACGTGCTAGGCCTGGGGCTAGAATCGTGTATGCCCCGTACGAAGCACATGTCGGATGTCTGGTAACTAGTCTCTATAATCGGATAAACATGACCTTGTCATTTTATCCCGATGACTGCAATACTTAAGAGTACTAGTACCGTATCCTACGTGACCATCATCTCCATATGACTGGAGTGACACTTTCGTCTTGACATCACACCCAACACACTACGATTCTCAATATACCCAGCATTGGAGTACACAGAACCTGTTAAAGCCCTGGACGACCGCAACCAAAGTATATGGATTGTCGCAAGTATTAGCGGTGCAAGTCTCAGGTTAAGACCAAATACACCTCCCTGATTTCAGACTTCCATAGAAACATAGTCATACTACCAATGGAATTCCGAGGGGGTCTATCCAGAGTGAAGCTGTTTCCCATACCATCGGTAAAAACAACCTCCTATTACACTTGCATGAGTATCCTATAACCAAATATATGAGAACTATGTCGCTGTGCCCTCACAACACGCACAAGTGCAATACTAGTCTTTTACGTATTTATCGATGTCCAATCTCGATAATGCTCTGACTAGGGATATTTAATGATTTATCCTTCGTGGATTGATACTGTCTCATCTCATTCTCAATCCAGGAACAAATCATAGGGACCTCTCATCATTTATATATCTAGGTGATCTAATCACAAATGATAAGAGTGCAATTTCCTTTGTCACATAGTTAATTTGTACAACAACACCATGATCTGTATAAATAGTGACGCTATGGGTCATAATTGTCCAACAATCTCCCACTTGGCCTATAGCCAGTCACTCGAGTGTCTTACACCCGAACTATGTACGGTTGGCTCAAACTGCTGAGGAAAGGCTTTCGTCAGCGGATTTGCATGATTATCGTCTGATGTGATTTATACGATCATCACATCGCCACGATGTATGATCCAAACGAATTAGATGAATAGTCGAAGTATTTATCTAGATCGTTGATGAGACCGTTAATTGTTTAGCCTGTGCTGACGCCTAGCTCAGCTGCTAACAGAATTATATCTAATCTAATTATATGTATTATCGACCCAGAAGGCTTCTATTGCCGCCAAAGCTGCAGCCATAACCCGCATTAGTTGTTTATTCGGTAACAGTATCTTGCTTGGAATATTTCCAGCTCATTGTCCCGTTATTTAAACTGTATAGTATCGTTTGTGACTTTTAGTCGTCTTTATCGGTTTGAAAACTTGCAGTAGTGATCCCAGTCACTTCAAGTTCTCATTCTCCACAGATTAAGACAACATCCTTAGTTCTCTAAGATACTAAGTATGTTCTTAACTTCAATCCAGTGACTATCACTCGGATTGGCCTGTTTGTGAATCCATATGCTCAAAGCGTATGAGACAGCAGGTCGCGTACATTTTTCAATGTACGATTTCACAGAGAGTTATCATGAAAGCCAAGCTTTCACCGATTATTATTTTGTGAATATCATTTCCAAGAAATGACATATTATCATTATTTATAGGACAACCACTGTCAGTGCGCTCCCACTAACCTCCTTATATACACAAGAATCATTTCATTTTGAATTAAATCATAAACCATTATGATTACATCAAAATGATAATTCTAAGAACCTAATGCTTGCTTCAATCCAAACATGGATAAAATAACCTGCAAATCTTGTTTGCTAGCTTTGGGTACGACAAAACCGACAGGATGTTGCAAACATCCTCCAAAAGGTTTCCTTTTCAGGAAAGCGATTTTCTCGTTAATCTGACATATTTCATAAATGAAACAAGCAGCATTAGCAAGCATTATCCAAATGGATTTACCGTGGCAACAGGTAAAAGGTTGAATCGTAATCAACACAATGTTGGTAACAATACCTTTCCGCTAAAAGCCTAGCTTGATACGTTGGTATGTTGCCTTCCATGTATGTCTTCCTATAAGACTTATAAAGTACCAATAGGCACAATTCCTTGCGGTACATCAACTAGTATCCAAACTTGTTGATATACATGGAATCTATTTCGGACTGATGGCACATTGCCATAATAGGGAGTCGATACCTAGTATCACTTCCTCATACGTAGTCAGTTGGTATGCCTCAATAAGATTGACATCTTTATGAGGTGAGATCAGAAACCCATACCCCAGGTTGTTTTCTGACTTACTGACATATGTGGTTCTTGTGTACTCGAAGGTTATGGTATAGTTTCATCATTGATGAACTATTTATGTTCCATTAGGAATCGATGCTTGGAATAGTATTACTCCGATTTTCATCGAGTTTTACTATCCTCCTACTTACCACTGCATATCGGTATTCCTATTAGGAAAACCGCATGGCGAGCAACAATCTAATTGTTCTATGGTGAGATGTATAAGTACTATACTTTTGTATCCCTAGGATAACCGACATTTGGCACTTATCCAATTTGGGTTTTAGTTTGGTATCATCCAAACATATGCCTAACATACCCAAATTATCAGGAATAAGAAACCCGGTTTCTTTCCCGTTCATATCTAATATGATATCTGTCAAACAGATTTTATGGAACCTTATTCTAAATAAGTTCTTGCACTGTTTACAGCTTATCTGTTGAAGGAAATGGTAGCTCAGAGCGACTCATGATTAGCCTTATCATGTCTAACATAATTCGGTTACTCAGTTCGGACACACCGTCAACTTGACGTGTTCCGGAAGGAGTCCTCATTTGAAAGAATACTATATTCTTTCAAGTATGTTAGAAAATTATTGCTTAAGTATTTTCCATTACGGTCTTACCGTGACGGTATAATACTATAGCCGATCTATTTGTCTATTTCGTGTCGAAACTTTAAAAGTTTCCGATTTGTGTTCTTCAAAAGAAACACACAACTATTACGCGATGCCACATCCGTATAGATCACGAAATATTCAAATCCATATATGGCCTAGCTAGACATGGGCCCACATGCTTCACTATGAACTAGGGCTTACAGATCGGTGGCAATTACACTTTTACCAAGTAAATAATGTTTTAGGCACTTTGCACAATAAACTAGATTCGTAGACTTTATTTGAATGGAATCAAATTAGTCCGAGTACCCACTCTTCAAAAGTGTGGATATACGATTCTTGTTTAATTGTGTCCCAGACAACAATGCCACAATATGTTTCTTCTGATCAAATCAGTTTGAGCTATTTTTTTTTGTCATTTTATATGTTTGAGATATATTTATATTCAAAATATAAATGCTGTTATTTCACATCTAATGTGTTTATCTCAATATCATCTTTATATAATAAAACACTTTAGTGTTCTAGAATATAAAGGTTCACTCGCAGCGGGTTAAACACTGATATAAAGATAATGTATCTAGTAAAACTAGTAACATTATAACAGTTTCTAAATTTAGGTATCTACGATTAAAATAGCGACTTTCGTCCCGTTTCCAATTCGCAGATTAATCTCGATTGAAGTCAGTATCCTGCTCAAAGCAGATTCTGAACACCAGTATATATTTATGTACCACACTAAGTACTTAAAATCCAATTTTAATACTATTAGTGAACATATTTATGACAAACATATTTGAAGTCAGAGCCTTGCTCGTCTTCAATTCCTTCATGTCTGCTTTGTCCAAACGGCAGTCACGCTTCCGCAATCCTGTTTGCCACAATTAAGCAGACATCTTGGGATATGTCCTTTATCTTCCCAGAAGATTATAATGATTTTGCCTTTGCCTTTTTCAACACTCCTGAAGCCTTTGGCCAAGCCTTGCCCTTCTAGAATATCGAAGTAAGGTGCGCCTTGCACTACTTGCCTAATTGCAAAGTTTTGACTTTGTCTCCTTGAGAATAGTCATTAACTCTCCAACAGTTATTATTGTAATTTAGTACTTCTAAAATCTAAGTAAAGATTTATGAAGATCCTTCAATTTCAGTATCATACTTTAAGTATCTAATCCTTAGTTCTGATTCAGAAATTAAGGAGTCTACTGCGGTAAGTATATTGGATTAAGCACTTAAGTTATCATTACATAAATCTTCCAAAGATTATTCTCTACTATTTGCTTAACTCCGGGCTTAGGCCTAATATGTTATTTTATCATATAAAGTAACTTATTAGTTTCCAAGACCATCCTGAAATTATTCCCAATTTGAAAATTAAACCATTTAAATACATTTTCCCCATGATTATGTTTTAAATGTCAATCTTTCAATTTTATCTTGATTCTAATAGTCCAACTATTTAATCAACGATTTCGGTACTACTTCATGTCTGCTTTGTCCAAACGGCAGTCACGCTTCCGCGATCCTGTTGCCACAATTAAGCAGACATCTTGGGATATGTCCTTTATCTTCCCAGAAGATTATAATGAGATTTTGCCTTTGCCTTTTTCAACACTACTCCTGAAGCCTTTGGCCAAGCCTTGCCCTTCTAGAATATCGAAGTAAGTTGCGCCTTGCGCTACTTGCCTAATTACAAAGTTTTGACTTTGTCTCCTTGAGAAATCATTAATCTCCAAGAGTTATTATATTGCAATTTAGTACGTCTAAAATCTAAGTATAGATTTATGAAGATCCTTCAATTTCAGTATCATACTTTAAGGATTTAATCCTTAGTTCTGATTCAGAAATTAAAGAGTCTACTGCGGTAAGTATAATGGATTAAGCACTTAAGTTATCATTACATAAATCTTCCAAAGATTATGCTCAACTATTTGCTTAACTCCGGGCTTAGGCCTAATATGTTATTTTATCAAATAAAGTAACTTATTAGTTTCCAGGACTATCCTGAAATTATTCCCAATTTGAAAATTAAACCATTTAAATACATTTTCCCCAGGATTATGTTTTAAATGTCAATTTTTCAATTTTATATTGATTCTAATAGTCCAACTATTTAATCAACGATTTCAGTACTATTTATTATAATGATTACAATAGTCCAACTATTTAATCAGCTATAATTTAATAGATTAAAATCAATTATATTGATTACTATAATCCAATTATAAAATCAACTATAAATGAATAGTTTGAATATATAGTCCAACTATTTATTAAAACAACATTTAAATATTAGTCCAACTAACATTTAATTTCTAATGACGAATAATATTTGTTTTGAGCGTGTATGGCAAGTAATTAAACGAGTATTGCAAATTCAATTCTTGCCTCCCACTATTTTTCGGCGAGCCTCTAACCCTATGTCGAGTACTCGAGAAACCGCGTTTCCTAGTGGGCTAGGATCCCGTTAAATATCACATAATCTTGACTTTGGCCAACAAATTGTATGATAATTAACTAGGAAGATCTTTAAGATCGATTGGATACAATCCAATTCCTAGATCCGGTAGGGGGACATCCAAGTCCGAAACATATATCTTATATATGCCAATAAATCCAATGTATTACCTAACCTTTTTCCTCTGAATCAACTAAGCCTTGGCTTTGGCACAACAAACTTAGTGATCCCAGTTAAGCGCGACCCATTGACCATGGCAAGCTTCGTAATCAATGTCGATGGACAAGAAGTGGTCTTGACTTTGGCCAACAAACCACAACTTGGACAAGACACCAATATGTAACAAAGCCTTCGTGATTTAAACACATCCTCGACGGACAAAGGCCTTGACTTTGGCAACAGCCAATCCATGCCATCCCGGATCTTACCATGGAAAGCTTCGTAATCAATATCGATGGACAAGAAGTGGTCTTGACTTTGGCCAACAAACCACAACTTGGACAAGACACCAATATGTAACAAAGCCTTCGTGATTCAAACACATCTCTCGACGGAGAAAGGCCTTGACTTTGGCCAACAAGCCAATGCCAGTCTCGGATCTTAGTGAGAATCACTCAATGGAAGGAAAAACGCTTAATATTTTCCGAGGGTTTTTCGAGTGTAAATTGGCAACCATTTATTATCTTTGTTAAGGTCTCATCATCATACACCATTAAACATGCATTCTAAACACATAATAAAGCGCGTATAAATAAAATAATATGATATGCGGATGGATACTTTACACATTGATCCTAGATCAAATCTCTCTATTTCTCTCTCCCGCTAGCACAAATATTTCTTCTACTACCCGTTACACACTACACTCTAAAGAAAAATCATTTACATTGAGGGGAATAGGTGAGAAGAATACAAAGAAATGAGAGGTAATAAGGCTGGACACGTAGGTCCAATTAATAAATCAAATTTATTACAACAATTTCTAAAATTGTATCCATCCGATATACATTATTCATGCATCGCAACCATGTATTCACACAAGCATGTTATCAATCAATCTAATCAAATTAATTAATCTGATAATTAGCGATCATCCAATGTTCAAACAACGATTTGATTTTGCTCGAGTCAAACTCATTTTGTGAATAACTACTCAAAGTACGAATTCTCGAATTAAATTAAACTACATCATTAAATCCAATTTAATATGCATTCAATTCTAATTCGCTATTTAATTCCAAATTAAATACTACACTTTATTAATAACTTTTTGTTAGACAGTAATGACCCATAGCGTCACTATTTTGTAAATGATATTGTATTATTGTACAAAATTAAACTATGTAGTAATGAAATGCCTTTTACCGTTTTTTTTGTAATTTATTACTTTGATATATAAATGGTAAAAGTCCCTATGATTAGTTCCGGATTGTGATGATATGAGACAAGTATCAATCCATAAAGGTTTAATCATTAAATATCCCTAGTCGTAGTATTATCGAGATTGGACATCGATAATGCGGAATAGACTAGTACTAGCACTCGTGCATATTGTGGGGCACAACGGCATAGTTCTCATATATTTAAGTATATGATACTTATGCTAGTGCGGTAGGAGGTTGTGTTTTACCGATGGTACGGAAAACAGCTTCGCTCTGGATAGACCCCGCGGAGTCCCATTGGTAGTATGTCTGCGTGTCTATGGGAGTCCGCTTCAGGGTAGTGCATATGATCTTAACCTGAGACTTGCATCGCTAGTACTTACGACAATCGGTAAACTTTAGTTTTGGTGGTCCAGGGCTTTAACGGGTTCTGTGTACACCTCTTCTGGGTT
>SKCR01037245.1:0-14592 GCA_019454045.1 Zanthoxylum bungeanum
TCACGCATGTTTTCATGACTTGTTTGATCTTGGGACCTTAGAATAAACCAACATTAACTAGATTCATAGACTTTATTTGAATAGAATCAAATCAGTCCGAGTACCCACTCTTCAAAAGTGTGGATATACGATTCTTGTTTTAGTTGTCCCAGACAACAATGCCACAATTGAGTTTCTTCTGATCAAATCAGTTTGAGCTATTTGTTTGTCATGTTTATGTTTGAGATTTATTTATATTCAAAATATAAATGATGTTATTCACATCTAATGTGTTTATCTCAATATCATCTTTATAAAATAAAACACTTTAGTGTTCTAGAATATAAAGGTACACCCGCAGCAGGTTATACACTAATATAAGGATAATGTTTCTAGTCAAACTAGTTACATTATAACAGTTTCTAAATTTAGGTACACACCCGAAGGGTAGTTCCCAAACTTAGGTATCTACGGTTGAAACAGAGACTTTCGTCCCGTTTCCGATTCGCAGATAAATCTCTATGGAAGTCAGTATCCTGCTCAAAGCAGATTCTGAACACCAGTATATATTTATGTATCACACTAAGTATTTAAAATCTAATTTTAATACTAGTAGTGAACATAATGTTGACAAACATATTTGAAGTCGGAGCCTTGCTCGTCTTCATTTCCTTCATGTCTGCTTTGTCCAAACGGCAGTCACGCTTCCGCGATCCCGTTCGTCACAATTTAAGCAGATATTTTGGGATATGTCCTTTATCTTCCTAGAAGATTATAATGATTTTGCCCTTGCCCATTTTTCACATTCCAGAAGCCTTTGGCCAAGCCTCGGGTTTCTAGAATATCGAAGTAAGGTGCGCCTTGCGCTACTTGCCTATTGCAAACTTTGACTTTGTCTCATTGAGAATAGTCATTAACTCTCCAAGAGTTATTATAGCAATTGTACTTCTAAAATCTAAATATAGATCTAAGAAGATCCTTCAATTTCATTATCATACTTTAAGGATCTAATCCTTAGTTCTGATTAAGAAATTAATGAGTCTACTGCGACAAGCTTAATGGATTAAGCACTAAAATTATCATCACATAAATCTTCCAAATTATGCTCTACTATTTGCTTAACTTCGGGCTTAGGCTTAATATGTTATTTTATCGAATAAAGTAACTTATATTTTTCCAGGACCATCCTGAAATATTTCCCAATTTTGAAAATTAAACCATTTAAATACATTTTCCCTAAGATTATGTTTTAATGTCCATCTTTCAATTTTATCTTGATTTTAATAGTCCAACTATTTAATCAACGATTTAGGTACTATTATTATAATGATATTATAGTCCAACTATTTAATCAACTATAATTTATTTGTTTGAATACAGTTCAACTGTTTATTAAAACAACAATTTAAATATTAGTCCAACTAACATTTAATATATTTGACGAATGATATTTGATTGAGCGCGTATGGCAAGTAATTAAACGAATATTGCAAATTGAATTCCTGCCTCGCACTATTTTTCGGCGAGCCTCTAACCCTCTGTCGAGTACTCGGGAAACCGTGTTTCCTAGTGGGCTAGGATCCCGTTAAATATCACACAATCTTGACTTTGGCCAACAAATTGTATGATAATTAACTAGGTAGATCTCTAAGATCAATTGGATCCAATCCAATTCCCAGATCCAGTAGGGGGACATCCAAGTCCGAAACATATATACAATATATATGCCAATATATCCAATATATTGCCTAACCTTTTTCCTCTGAATCAACTAAGCCTTGGCTTTGGCACAACAAACTTCGTGATCCCAGTCAAGCGCGACCCATTGACCATGGAAAGCTTCGTAATCAATGTCGATGAATGAGAAGTGGTCTTGACTTTGGCCAACAAACCACAACTTGGACAAGACACTGATATGGAACAAAGCTCTCGTGATTCAAACACATCCTCGACGGCCAAAGGCCTTGACTTTGGCCAACAAGCCAATGCTAGTCTTGGATCTTGAGTAAGAATCACTCAATGGAAGGAAAAACGCTTAATATTGTTTGAGGGTTTTTCGCGTGCAAATTGGCAACCAATTTATTATCTTTGTTAAGGTCTCATAATCATACACCCTTAAACATGCATTCTAAATACATAATAAAGCGCGTATAATAAAATAATAATGATATTCGGATGGATACTTTACACATTGATCCTATATCAAATCTCTCCGTTTCTCTCTCCCACTAGCACATGTATTACTTCTACCCGTTACACTACACTTCTAAAGAAACCTCATTTACATTGAGGGGAATAGGTGAGAATAGAATACAAAGAATAAGGAGGTAATAAGGCTGGACACACAGGTCCAATTAATAAATCAAATTTATTACAACAATTTCTAAAATTGTCACACCCATCTAATATCTATCCGATATACATTATTCATGCATCGCAACCATGTATTCACACAAGCATGTTATCAATCAATCTAATCAAATTAATTAATCTGATAATTAATGACCATCCAATATTCAAACAACGATTTGATTTTGATCGAGTCAAACTCGTTTTTGCGAATAAGTACTCAAAGTACGAATTCTCGAATTAAATTAAACTACATAATTAAATCCAATTCAATTTGTATTTAATACTAATTCAATATTTAATTCCAAATTAAATACTACACTTTATTAATGAACTTTTACGACTTAAATTCCAAATTTAATCGTTACAGGTCTCAAAGCCCGATTAACGTCCAACGTCAATTTAATTAAAGTCCATGGGCTTTTAATTAATTTCTTAAGGCGTGGACTTTTGGTCAACTCGGGTCAAACCCAATAACCAAAGCCCAATTCGGCAATTACCCCATAAGCCTAGAAATCAATTTAGGCCCATTAGGCCCAATTAAATACTTAAAGGTCCATTAGTCGCATTTGGGCTTTATGGATGCGGTTTTGGGCCCAATTGGGTCCAACCAATTTAGCCTAAACCCAACTTAGTACAACCAAGCCCAATTAGCCCATTTACAACATTTAAGCCTAATTTCCAAAATTAGCCCAATTTAATTAAATTATAAAAACCCAATTTCACAATTTAATTACCAAAGTGTATAACATTATTAATTACCCAAATCAATATTTCCAAAACATCAAATTAGCCTAATTAATCATGCTCATTTACATCAATTAGTGTCCAACACATTTTGATCAAAAATCAAACCCAATCATGCTCCATTAGTCTCGGCAATATGAGGATTTTTATGTCAAATTTTAAATCCAATCCAATTGAATCCAATTAAACATTAAATCCATATTCCCAATTGTTTCCACCTCATCCAATGAATCAAAATACAAAAAATCCAAGACATTAGGGCTATTCATCAATTCGGCCAAGCCTCCAAAATTAGGGAAAAATGTTCCAAACACAATTTCTTGAAATTGATCCAATCAATCTTCAATTCAACAACATTTAAGCATACTAAATCATCCAATTTCATTAAATCATGCTCAAATTCATTTTACCCAATTTTAACCCTAAAATATTTTCATACTCAACATTGCTCATAGATACCATTGTTGGAATTCTCTAAGCAACCCAAGATCATTTCAAGCAATGAAAATAACATGTGAATACATTCAAGGAGTTACGGAATACTCACATCGATCGGTTGAGCGACGCTAGAGGCAACAAAATCTGGTTTATGCCCACTGTCACAGCTCACAAAAGTCCACCTTTTATCCTCCTTCAAATTCGGCTTTGGATCATCTTCAAGGCAAGCTCCAAGCTAGTGTTGATTCCAAGCTCATGTGTGGACTTCCCTATCACCTTCGCATGTCTCTCGGAGTGCTAGCTCTTGATGATTTTGCCGTAAAATCATCACACTTTGCTTCCCTTTTTCCCTTTGGCTCTCGACAGTGGGCTGCCAAACCAGAAGAAAAATGCCCACCATGGACGTGTGAGAGAGAAGAGAAAAAAGGTTCAAAACCGTGAAAAGAGAGAGAGATAAAATGTGAATTAGTTTTGGTTGGAAAAAGAAATGTGTATCTAATACACATCTTTAATTAATAAATTAATTTTCCAATTTATTTGCTTTCAAAAAGTCAAACAATAAAGGCTACAACCACCACATCCACTATTCAAATCACTCAATCAAGTTGTCAAGTCACATCACTCAAAGTGATAAATGATTTGACGCTTGATGTGACTAGCGATTTGATGCTTAATTTTTCTTACGTGCCGCACTCGAATTCGAAATACGAATGCGCTCACAAACAATCCCGGGCTCGGGTTTGCTAATTCTAAATTAACGAATTTTCCGTTGCGACGTAATTAAATGATTATGCCTAGCGAAATCACTATTCACGTCGCTAACGAATTAATTCTAAATTAATTCGTTCGCCCGAATTAAAATCTAATTTTAATTCCGCGTCGAAATCCAATTTCATTTAATATATCGAATATATTAATTAATCGATTAATTCCAAATTAATCATTTTTATCTATTTAATGATATTTTATCCCAGATAAAATATCTCCGTAATTAATCCCAGATTAATAAAAGTGCGAGTCATACGTCATCGGTGAATCTTCGGGAAGTGACCCATGAGATCCCCGGATATGTTGGCAGTAAATCGGGTCGTCGGACTATCTGAACACGTAAGTACCTAGTACTACGTTTGTACCGATTTACAAGACAAGGTTGGCTTCTAGCAAAGCGCCATGCCTACCCAATTCTCCAGAAATATCCTTACATGAATATAAGGATCTATATCAGACGTAGTATACGTAGTATTACGTATTTCGATCCAGCATCGGATGTCGCGTGCAAGGCCTGGGGTTGGAAATGTGTCTGCCCCATACGAAGCACATATCAGATCTCTGGTAACTAGTCTCTATATCGGACAATCATGACCTAGTCATATTATCCCGATGACTGCAGTACATAAGAGAACCAGTTCTGTATCCTACGTGATCATCATCTCCACTATGACTGGAGTGATACTTCCATCTCGACATCACACCGAATACACTACGATTCTTAATATACCCAGAAGAGGCGTACACAGAACCTGTTAAAGCCCTGGACGACCAAAACCAAAGTATATTGATTGTCGCAAGTATTAGCGGTGCAAGTCTCAGGTTAAGACCAAATACACCTACCCTGATTCAGACTTCCATAGACACATAGTCATACTACCAATGGAATTCCGATGGGCCTATCCAGAGCGAAGCTGTTTTTCGTACCATCGGTATCCTATACCTAAATATATAAGAACTATGTCGTTATGCCCTCACAACGCGCACAAGTGTAATACTAGTCTTTTCTGCATTATCGATGTTCAATCTCGATAATACTCTGACTAGGGATATTTAATGATTAAACCTTCGTGGATTGATACTATCTCATATCATCTCAATCCAGAAACTAATCATAAGGACCTTTCTTCATTTATACATCTTCGTGATCTAATCACAAATGATAAAAGATAAATTTCCTTTGTCACATAGTTAATTTGTACAACAACACCATGATATGTACAAATAGTGACGCTATGGGTCATAACTGTCCAACAGATTATCCACTAAAAACTTTAGAACCTTAGAGCAGTATGTGCCAGTTGTTGGGATTGGTGCTCAAAGCGCCAATCCAGATCGTATTTATGTCTGATTCATGAATACAAACATCTCATTTTTCCATAATATTACTTTCTTAGTGGTTACACCTCTTGTTTTTATATACGTATTCGATCTGATTACAATTAGATTGAAACTAAATGTGGTTTAGTGATATGTATATATTAGAAAAGGCCCGATAATATATAAAGCAGTACACAGTTACAAGGTGGTTTGTAATTGACATTGGGAAGTGTTACTGCTAAATGTATATTATCAAATATAGTTCCTGGTCAAGATTCACAAACACGGGTCGGTTAGTTAAATCCGTTGAGACCAGTACATGTCGTATATCGAGACTTGGTCCGATGGTTTATCCCAATGAACCATGAGTCTAGGGAGACTCATATAGACGTGTAGGTGTTTATAATAGATAAACACCAAACGACTCACCGAAGATTAGTAATGGATGGTACACCAACGTCAATAAGAATCTTCTCAGGTTGAGTAGCATAGTGGTCCTTTGACTTGAGATACCACTGTGGATGTATGAGACATCTTCCACACTTAGATGGTAGTCACGTCACCGATCTATTTAGATCAGACCTCCGTCTGTTCATTGGGTGTGGACCGATCCTCAGGATATCCTATGTGTGTCAAGATAGAATCCGTCAGTTATGTGTACAGAGCATAGGTAGTCCATATGTGATTTGCAATCAGTTAAATCTATGGCCATAGTATACTTCGGAAGTGAGTTCCGAATGTTATTTATAGATTGCTAATAGAAAAGTCGACGGGATAATACCTATAGAGATTTGACGTTTACATCTATATCTCTGGTATAATCCGGATACCTGTGACGGAGGGATTATACGTATGCAATGACCTCGACCTGTATGATTCAGCTAGTTTATCTGTGGTCGTCATAATTTACGGGTGGGTAAATTATGGACACGAAATTGGATTTTGTGGCGGATATACCTGAATCCAGAGAGTCTCACTTATGAAATATACTCGTAGAGCACTAGGGCAACTTTTATAAATAATGGTGATTATTTATAAATCGTTTAAACGTTAAACGAAAAATACATGCGAACGGGCCGAATCGTCATTTCCTAATTAATGTGTGTTTGTATTTAATATATGATTTATTAAATACACATTAATAAATTGTCAAATAAAGGTATTTGACATATATCATTAATATATGTATTTGAGATATTTAAAGTAAATATAATACATATATTTGAGATATTTGTATTTAATTAATTGTTTAATTATTTAATTGTTAAATGATTAATATAATTAAAATATAAATATCTCACCAAATGATAAAGTTAGGAAATGATTATAAGTGTATATTGTTGACTTATACAATAAAGGAAAAGGTTGTCAAAATGGTTTTGACTACTTGGATATTTGTTTTAATAAGTTAAAACTGAAAATATCCTTATCCTTTTTTCTTACCAAATTTCGGCCAAGACCTTAAATAAATATAAGTGTTATATTTTTGAGTTGCTTTTGTTGACTTGTTGATTATTCATTAAAGTTGTAATGATAATGGATGCAAGTTGATAAGCTAACTTTAATTGAAACAAAAAATATCTAGATATTTTATAAACACCCTAAATTTCGGCCAAGGCTAATTTTGGGGAGTATATATTTTTTTGTTTCACTTTTAGGGTTTAAAAATTTCCTTAGATACCAAATAAAACATAAAAGAAGATGAGAGAAAAGCTTGAAGGCCTAAAGAAGAAAGCTTGGAAAAATCACGTTTTTGTAAGTTTTTCTTCAACGTCTTCAAAATGAAATATGTTTCTAACATGATTAGATTCATTTTGTGATGCTTTGATGTTATCTCTACTCTTATAGTTTGTGTTTTTATGGTTGTGATCTTGAATTAAAGATTGATGCATGTAAGTAAGCTTGAAATGGTTTCAAAGCTTCACTTTTGATTTTTAGAAAATCAAGTTGCCATTCTAGAGTTGGTAAGCCACTCCTTGGTGACCTAGAAGTGTTCTAGAGTTGTTTCAAAGTGGTGAGGCTATATTGGTGAAGTATTGAATGGATTAAAGGGTTGGATTTTAAAGATTTGGTAAAATTGCTCTATTTGATGAAATTGAAAAATTAGGGTTCATAACCCTCTCCAATTTTGGGAATTTTCATATATGTGTTGTATTATGGTATGAATATGATGCATGAAAATTTTTTGGTTAATTGGATTTGATCTTGGCATGTTTTGTACAAAAGGGACCAAATTGCAATTAATTGGAAATTTTGGGGTGCTCACGGCAATTGCTCAAAAATTGGGGATTTGTGTGAAATCTGATTTTGATGCATTAGATGTGTTGAAAATTATTTTAGAAATGATTTAGAATCATCCAAAATTATATTTGAAAACTTTTGGACTAAAATGATCAATTTACAAAGTTTTGGGGCAATTCGGTAATTATCAAGAAATTTGATCTCTTGTGTTATTTTTCAGAATTTGATAATTGGATAATTAAATAAATAAGTTTATTTAATTGAACCAAGAAAAAATTTTGAAATCGGAAAATTTTGATTTTCCACTATTCCGCTGCGTTATCGATATTCCCCCTTCAAACCCCAACAAAATGGTATCAGAGCAAGTCTGATTCTGGACACCCCCGATATGATTAGCCCTTTAAAATCTAGTGTTTGTTCTTTTCTTTACTTGATACATGCATGCTTTCATTTAATTTGATTAAATTTAAAGTGTATGACGCTTTATGGAATATCCCCGCTTAATAAGGTTTTAAAGTAACTGGTATTTGGAATACTTGTTTCTTGGTCCGTCTTGTCAATACGGTTTATAAATATTTTTCTGTGACTACATCCGAGACCGTGCCTCTGCTGTGAGGGTGTAGCCGATACAGATTTATTTATGCCGAATGTATATTAGATACTAGATAAATTCAAGCGAAAGCGGAATCCTGAACGTGCCCTAGCTGTCAGGGTTACACAAGTAACTTGAGTTTATCATTGATGAGTTTAACCTTGGTACGTCTCCTTGTAGGCCTGCCTTAGCAGCGACAACGAGAAACGACCAGGACCGGAAACCCAGGAGTCACTAGTGAGTGATTGACAATGAGTTGTCTACCTGTGAATATAGGTAGGTGAGATCGTGCCTCTGCTGTGAGTCGAAATATATTCATGGGGTCCTCTTCCCATTATGGAATTCAATTTAATTATTGAATTCTCATTTTTCCGTTGGGGATTACGGTATTACGTAAAATAGTGGGAGACACTGCTAAGTTTAAAAATTCCTTAACTTAGGCAGTGTGTATTATTATGGAAATAGCTGACCGGCGTAAACACACACGTATAACGCAAGCGCACGTATCGTTCAAGTAGTATAAAATATCGATCCCACGAGGACTTAAAATCAAAACTATTAATTTTATGAGGTCAATGATTACTAGTATCTAACAGGTTGATTGTTTGATTTGAAATGGTGACGATTCTAAATTTAAAAGCAAGTAAATAAAATTGTCGAAAATAGGTTTTAAGAAAATTCAATATTAAAAACTATCTAGGGTTGTGATTTCTTCCAATATCATTTTAAAGATGAAGTGGTTATCTTAAAGTTGGGTAATATATTGATTTATTAACCTGGAACACTAAATTATATGTGAGCCTATGTCGATGGTCAGACACAAATACCCAGTTTAAACCAATTGAACCATATGTCTATGTCAACCAAATTATCTGGATTCATTAAGTTTAAGTTCCAATTATGGCTACCCCCGCCCGACAGGTATATTCCTATACTGTAAGGAAATCTATTAAAGGGTTATCTATCCTCAAGGAAGATCGTGGGCTATTGAGTCTAAGGCTGAAACCTAAAATCTCTATGTCTAGTTCATTTTAGATTTACCAGATCAATTTTATTAATGGCCAGTTAATGAAAAAAGCATTAAGTTTAAGACTCAATAAATAAATCTTTATATTACCCAAGCTATAATCTAACCCTTATAAAACGGTGATATTGGATTTCATCACAACCCCAGATAACTAATTTAGTTACAACACATAACTAGGGCTAGTAAAAACTTGAAAATAAAAGACATAAAAAATACGGTAAAGTAAATACTGAAAAGTAAATTACAATAAAATAAAATGCTAAGGTAAAAGGAATTACTTTTACTACTACTAATTTAGATATCTCCCATAAAATAATATATAAACTTGTGATTCTTTTTCCAACCAGACATATAGGCGGTAACCTGATTAAGTCAAATTAAGTCCAACCAGCCATAAGGCGGAACCAAAATTAAATTACCAACCGACCAATCTGGCGGTATCCTTTATTAGTCAGGTTTAAACCAAATTAAAATGAATTACCAACCGACCAATCTGGCGGTATCCTTTTTAAGTCAATATTTTAAATAGTGAATATATTATTTTTAAAGGAGATTAATCTAAATAGTAACAGTAAAAGAATTACCTTTCACCCTAGCTGGGGGAGTTACCTCCTCATGGTAAATAATAAAAACTGTAAAAAGTAAAAAGTAAAAATTAAATTACTATATTAACAAAACGTAATTAAAATTAATTACAAAACTAAAAAAACTAAAAATTAAAAGAAAGTAGAGAGAGAAACTCTCTTTTTAGATAGAATATAAGAGAGAGAGTGGTGCACTGAATTCTGAAATCTCGAGCTCAATTTATAGGCCTCGGTAGGCTTCCAGCGTTGCGACGCCAGGGCCTTCAGCGTCGCTACTCCAGCTTTTGTCGACGTGGCAAGCTCTGGTTCATCTATTTGAAGATTCTGGATAAGCTGATAAGGTGACACGTGGCGAGGTGGTTGGGCTTCAATTATTGTGACACGTGGCGGCTTCTGATTAGTCGCTGAGATTCTTATCCGCCACATGTCAGATAAGGATTAGATACTCAATGATTGATGCTGACATGGCGGTGACGTGGCGATGACGTGGTGACACGTGGGAAAGAGACTGTCGGCACCGTAGGATTGCGACACGTGGCACTTCCTGATTGGCTGATGATGATGTGGCACGACACGTGGCAATGTTGACTTGTTGACTTGCTGACGTGTCTGATGACATGGAGACACGTAGGATGCCACGTGGCACACGTGGCGATGATGATTGTCGGCACCGTAGGATGCTGACACGTGGCACGGCGCTTGTTAGCAGATCGGCTGTGATGGTGACACGTGGCACGGCGCATTTTAGCAAAGTCAAACTTTTCTTAGATTATGATTTGTGGACCCGGCGCACGTTAGCACTGTTCAGCGCATTTTAGGCGTCGCGACGCGGACGGTCTTGGCGTCGCGACGCTGACAATTTATTGAAATGTCTATTTCGTCTAATTTCACTGTTTTGGCCCAAATCACCTCCAGAATGTCCTGAAACTTTATTTATCTAAAATAACACAAAACACATCAAAACATCACAAAACTCAAGAAACTATACAAAATATTAGGTGAAAATGAGTGGGAAATAGTGATATAAATACCACTCATCACACCCCCAAACCTAACATTTTGCTAGTCCTCGAGCAAAACATAGAGTAAAATAACATAAATAAATTAACTAAGCCACTTTCGTAGGGATCACGGTTGCATTTAGCATATGCAACAAGCCTTTAAACCCCTAGGTGTCCCTAGTGGACGAGTTGTAGTCTCGTGAGGGTTTACAACAATGATACCCACAAACATTTTACAAAAGTAAACAAGTAATAAAACTAATACACACAAAAGCAAAAAGACAGCGAAAAGAGAATAAAGATGTTAGTGACTAATCAGGTGAAACTTCTACTCCAAGTTACTAGTTGTTTTGTTTTATTCTAAATTACTGAATAAGTAAATTCTCCGATTATTTTTACCATTCTTCATATACACATCCAACAAGATATTAATCAACTCATTTTTGCCCACAACAGTCATAAGTGCAGTTGATAATAGAGTAATATTTTGTCCTAAAGTTCTATCAGACTTCACACCTTTTGGTAGCAATGGAAAATTTTTCTGATATTTTCTTTGAATTTTTATTTATTTATATACAATATCTTCCATCTATGTAACAAGTGTTGGGTCGGTGGCTCCCAAACCAGTTGGCTTTAGGGCACCAGGTGTTAAGACACCCCTACGGACTTAATTACTCAGATTTCAGATATATATATTTTTGCAGCATCTTTGATCCATGTAGCGAGCTTTGGCCAGTGACTCCCAAACAGTTGTTTTAGGGCACTAGATGTTAAAACACCCTACGGACTTAATAACTCGGATCTCAGAATTTTATTTTTATTTATTTATTGCTTTTTGAGATGTTTCCTCCAATTAAACTAGAGCACTGAATATTACAAACTTTTCAATTTTAGCTCATGTCCGTATGTTACTATATATGTTGATAATATCTGTTAACTGAGCATATGAAGATCCATTTTAGTCCGTTTTAAGGAGAATTCACAAATTAACTAATTCAAAATGAAATAAACAAAATTAACTTGTTTCGAAATAGGTTTGAGATACGTCTCAGGAGTGGAAACTCCTTACTCAGCTATCTCTACCAATTTCACCTTTTTAGTCAAAACACAAAAACGCAAAATATTTTGTAATTTTTTAAAAATTTTCAATTTTTTTGTATTTTTCGAAAAATTTAGGACTAAAAAATAAAAACAACACACAAACTAAAAACAGGGTACTAATCAACTAATTCCCTCCCAAACCTAAATAAGACATTGTCCCCAATGTCTTAAAAAGTAGAAGAAGAGTTTAGAAAAGAAAATAATACCCGGTTAGCTGAAATTCTACAAGAAATTAAAGGTTAAGATCCAGATTAATCCTACGCCTTACCACGATCGTCCCAGACCAATTTATATTTGAAGGAGTATTCGACCTTATGTCATGGGCTATGAGTTGGTCTATGATTGAGCATTCTCCGGCAGTTCTGGCAGTGAAGAGGAGTTTTTTCAAAGGTTTTGACACGAACCCATTTCTCCGAGCATCATCAAGAAACACACAAAGAAAATCATAAAATCCATCAACGTTGAGCAGTCCAATTGGTTTCTGGTGTATGTTCAGGTTCGCCCAAGATAGTACTATAAAAATTTCCTCCAATGTGCCCAAGCCACCTGGCAAAGCGATAAAAGCATCAGCACGGTTAATCATTTCTACTAGTCATTCAGACATACCTGGCACGATCAGTTCCTCTCCGTTTGATGATCCAATAAGATTTGCCTCTGCCAAAGGTTTTGGGATGATTCCCAAAACATGACTGCCTCCTTCCTGTACAGCCTTTGAAACGATCCCCATAAGTCCGAGATTGCCTCCGCCATATATTAAGTGCATATTCCTTGCAGTTAAGACTCGACCCAATTCTTGTGCTGCTTCTACGTATTGTGGCTTAGTACGAATACTAGTACCGCAAAACACACAGATGTTTTCAACTCATCTTCTTGAAGTGGCTTCCATTTTTTTTATATGTATTTCTTTCTCAACTCTGGATGCCTTCAAAAGTGCAATGACGGGCTGAATTTATAGTACCTGAAAATGGTGAGTAAAAATAGCACAAGTATCTTCCAGAGGACGATTAGTAGCGAAATAATATCGTGATAGTCAAAAAGGTTTGGATCCTGTCGGAGAAAATAAAAGAAAACAACAAAACAAATCACAATTATTAAGAAAAGACAAAGAGATATAATATTTACAAGAAAAGTAGCGGCTTGATTGACGTCTATGCGTCAGGGACAAGCTTCCCATCCAATTTTCTTATAAATTGGCAAACAGGGTCTTTTTGAGTCAGATTCCCGAGACTTAACAGTTGTCTTTCCTTTTGGAATTGTGTTTGTAATTTACGAATGGTTATGTGAACATATCCACTGGGATGCGTCTCAAGAGTCGAAGATATATCATCTAAAGACTCCTTACTCAAGCCATTCCTAATGAATTTAATTTTGTCTTCACGATTATCAGACAACATTCCTAAAGAACGACAACGAGTATTGCAATTCCAGCGTGCACATTTGTAACAAACACCCATTTGTTTAGCTCTACGTTTCTTAGCATATGTGCTTCTTCCAAAACCAGGCAGATTTGAAATAAAAGAGTCAGAAGACTCACCTGCCAATCGGACTCGTGCTTCAATAATCCAACGAATTTCAGTAGGAATACCTTTGATCATCAGTAACCTCATCCGTTCCAAGCGAGCTTTGTAAACTTTCATCAGAGATTTTTGAGGGAGAGAAGGAAATTGCTTTTGAAGATTTGCGAGAGCATCTTCCATCTTGAAATGACTAAACCTGTAAAAATTAAACACACAAAAATAAAACACACCAAATCACATTATATACAAAAATTGCATGGGTTGACTCTGTGCTAGCGCTAAGTTTAAAGTCGTCAGCCAGACTTGGCTTCTCGAATGTTAAGCTGGATCTGAAAGTGTAACACTTTCTTTTTGTCGCCCAAATGATTCTCCCCAGTAGTGCTTGACACGCTTGTTTTCAACCTTGAAAGTTTTGTTAGCGTCAGGATCATGTATCTCAACGGCTCTATTTGGTAAAACCTTGGTGATCACAAATGGACCTGACCACCGTGATTTTGGCTTCCATGGGAAGAATTTCACCCTTGATTTGTTTCACAGTACCTTCTGCCCTGTGGTTCCAGTTGTATGCGCACTAAAACTTCTCATCATGTCTTTTCTTGCCCTTTTCTTTGTATAATTTGGCATCATCAAAAGGCTGATTGTGAAATTCCTCCAATTCGTTGAGCTGGTGGATCTTTTTCTCTTTGTTGCTTGTAGTGCAAGAATTGGCTCCTTCAGTACAAAAGACGCTTTATCTATAGGCTCCACAGGCAATTGACATGTTTAAGTTTGTCATAGTAGAACTTTGCATTGCATTGGGTTCTGAATGGTACTGGGTATCACATCGAGTCTGAAACATTTTCCTTTCTTTTCATCATCTGGGAAATTCATGGCCTTGAAAACATTGAATGTTACTTCTTGGTCCTTTACCCTCATGGTTAATTTTCTC
>SKCR01037246.1:0-14524 GCA_019454045.1 Zanthoxylum bungeanum
CACTTTCGAAGAGTGGGTACTCGGACTGTTTTGATTCCAATCAAATAAAGTCTACGAATCTAGTTTATTGGGCAATGTGCCTAAAACACTATTTACTTGGTAAAAATGTAAAATGCCATCGATCTATTAGCCCTTGTTCATAGTGAAGCAAGTGGGCCCATGTCTAGCTAGGCTAGATGCGGATATGAATATTTCGTGACCTATACGGATGTGGCATCGCGTAATGGTTGTGTGTTTCTTTTGAAGAACACAAATCGGAAACTTTTAGAGTTTCGACACGAAATAGACAAATAGATCGACTATAGTATTATACCGTCACGGTAAGACCGTAATGGAAAATACTTAAGCAATAAGTTTCTTATATACTTGAAAGAGTATAGTATTCTTTCAAATGAGGACTCCTCCCGGAACACGTCAAAGTGACGGTGTGTCCGAACGGATTAACCGAATCATGTTAGACATGATAAGGCTAATCATGAGTCGCTCTGAGCTACCATTTCCTTCAACGGATAAGTTTTAACAGTGCAATAACTTATTTAGAATAAGGTTCCATAATAATCTGTTTGACAGATCATATTAGATATGAACGGGAAAGAAACCGGGTTTCTCATTCCTGACCATTTGGGATGCTAGGCATATGTTTGGATAATACCAAACTAAAACCCAAATTGGATAAGTGCCAATTTGGCTATCCTAAGGAAACCATAAGTATGTACTTATACATCTCACCAGAGAACAATTAGATTGTTGCTCACCATGCAGTTTTCCTGAGAGGAATACAGACATGCAGTGGTAAGTGGGAGGATAGTAAAACTCGATGAAAATCGGAGTAATACTATTCAAGACACCTATTCCTAATGGAACATAAATAGTTCATCAAGGATGAAACTATTCCATTAATCTTCGAGTACACAAGAACCACGTAGATCGGAGAGAGTCAGAAAACAACCTGGGGTATGGGTTTCTGATCTCACCTCATAAAGATGTTAATCTTTTAAGGTATACCAACTGATTACGTATGAGGTAGTGATACAAGGTATCGACTCCCTATTATGACAAAGTGTCATGAGTCCGAAATGGATTCCATGTATATCAACAAGTTTGGATACTAGTTGATGTACCATAAGACATTGTGCCTATTGGTACTTTATAAGTCTTCAAGGAAGACATACATGGAAGGCAACATACCAACGTACTAAGCTAGGCTTGTAAAGAAAAGGTAGAGTTATCAACATTGTGTTGATTACGACGAAACCTTTTACATGTTGCCATTGTAAATCCATTTGGATAATGCTTGCTAAAGCTGTGTATTTCATTTATGAAATATGACAGCTTAACGGAAAATCGCTTTCCTGAAAAGGAAACCTTTCGGAGGATGTTTATAACATCCTGTCGGTTTTGTCGTACCATAACAAGCAAACAAGGTTTGCAGGTTATTCGATCCATGTTTGGATTGAAGCAAGCATAGGTTCTAGGAATTATCGTTTTGATGTAATCATAATGGAGTATGATTTAATTCAAAACGAAATGATTCTTGTGTATATAAAAGGGTTAGTGGGAGTGCACTGACATGAATGTCATGTAAGATAATGATAATATGTCATTTCTTGGAATGATATTCCCATAAAATAATCGGTGAAAGCTTGGCTTCCCTGATAACGACTGTAAGTCGTAACAAAGGTACTATACAATAGTATAACGGTACAGTGAGCTGGAAATATTCCGAGCAAGATAACTGTTGCCGAATAAACAACAAATGCGGATTATTGCTGCAGCTGAGGCAGCAATAGAAGCCGTTTGGATCGATAATAAATCTAATTAGACTAGATATAGTTCTTTTAGCAGCTGAGCTAGGCGTCAGCACAGGCTAAGGAATTAAAGGTCTCATCGACGATCCATATATATACTTTGATATTCATCTAATTCATTCGGATCATACATCATGGCGATGTGATGATCGTGTAAATCGCGTCAGACGATAATCATGCAAATCACTGACGAAAATCTTTTCTCAGCAATTTGAGCGAACCGTACATAGTTCGGTCGGGTGTAGACACTCGAGTGACTGGCTATGTGCCAAGTGGGAGATTGTTGGATAATATGACCCATAGCGTCACTATTTGTACAGATCACGGGTTGTTGTACAAATTAACTATGTGACAAAGGAGATTGCACTCTTATCATTTGTGATTAGATCACCTTAGATGTATAAATGAATAGAGGTCCCTATGATTTATTCCTGGACGGAGAATGATATGAGACAGTATCAGTCCACGAAGGATTAATCATTAAATATCCCTAGCCGGAGTATTATCGAGACAGGACATCGATAATGCGGAATAGGCTAGTACTGCACTTGTGCGCGTTGTGAGGGCACAACGGCATAGTTCTCATATATTTAAGTATTGGATACTTATGCAAGTGCGATAGGAGGTTGTGTTTCACCGATGGTACGGGAAACACTTCGCTCTGGATAGACCCCTCGGAATCCCATTGGTATTATGACTATCTGTCTATGGGAGTCCGACATCAGGGTAGGTGTATTTGGTCTTAACCTGAGACTTGCACCGCTAATGCTTACGACAATCAATATACTTTAGTTGAGGTCGTCTAGGACTCTAACCGGTTATGTGTATGCCAACTGCTGGGTATATTGAGAATCGTAGAGTATTGGGTGTGATGTCAAGACGGAAGTATCACTTCAGTCATAGTGGAGATGATGTCACGCAGGATACCGGTATTAGTGCTCTTAAGTGTTGCGCAACCATCGGGATATTATGACTAGGTCATGCATATCCGATTATATAGACTAGTTACCAGACATCCGACATGTGCTTCGGACGGGCAGACACTTATCCAGCCCCAGCCCTAGCACGTGACTATCCGATACTGGGCCGATATACACATACTTGGTATACTACACTTGATACAGATCTTAAATATTCTTAGATGGATATGACCGGAATTGGGTAGACTTCGTGCTTTGCTAGAAGCCGATTGTGTCTCGTAAATCGGTAGAACGTAGTACTTGGTACGTACGTGATTCGATACTCCGACGACCGTATTTGCTGCCGAATTATCCAGGGATCTCATGGGTTGCTTCCCAAAGATTCACCGATGACGTATGACTCGCACTTTTATTAATCTGGGATTAATATGATGAGAGAGAAAATTAATCTGGGATTAATTGCGGAGATATTTTATCTAGGATAAAATATCGATTAAAGAGAGAGAAACATTAATTTGGAATTAATCGAGGAAATAATATATTTGATATATTAAACGAAATTGGATTTCGACGCGGAATTAAAATTAGATTTTAATTCGGGCGAGCGAATTAATTTAGAATTAATTCGTTAGCGACGTGAATAGTGATTTCGCTAGGCGTAATCATTTAATTACGACGCGACGGAAAATTCGTTAATTTGGAATTAGCGAAGCCGAGCCCGAGATTATTTACGAGCGCATTCGCATTTCGAATTCGGCTCGTCAAATCAAGCGTCAAATCTCTAGTCGCATCTAGCGTCACATCAAGCGTCAAATCATGTCACTTTGAGTGATGTGACAATATATTAGATTGATTGATTGAAGAGACTTGATGTGAGTGGTTGGAAAACACTTTTGAAAGTTGATAGAAATATATTATTTTATTTGGTTTGACTTTTGGTTGCCAAAGTTTTGTATTTGCTTTTATTATTTGTAGAAAATATATATAAGCAAATTAAAACCAATTTTCCAACACACTTTTCATTTCTCTCTCTCACCATTTCTCTCCATTTCTCACGCCCTTAGAGGTTGATTTCTTTCTTCTCAAATTGGGCAGTGAACTGCCGAGCAAACCAAGAGGAAAAAAGGAAGCAAGTGTGATTTTGTGGAAATCGAGAGTGCTAGCACACTCCGGGATCAATGCGAAGGTGATAAGGGAAGTATACCCATGAGCCGAGAAGCCAAATGTTGAAGCTTGGAGCTTCAAATCTTGAAGATAAGGGGCGAATTACACTGTTCACAGCAGCCCACTGCCGCCCAAACCAGTGTGCAGAATTTCGTTTTTGTTGCACAAATCGTCGCTCAACCGCTCGATGTAAGTATTCCGCACTTCCGTCGTTGTATTCACTTATGATTCATGCTTGAGTTTTGATCTTTGGACCTTTAAAAACACCAACAAAACCCAATTACATGCTCTTACATCCTCGGCAATTTGGGGATTTTACGTCCGATTCGAATTCAATCCAATTAATTCCATAATCGACATTAAATCATATTCCCGAATGATTTCCAACACATCCAATTGTCAAAAATCAAAAATCCCAATACATTTTAGGGCATCACATTTTCGGCCATGACCAAAATATTGGGGAAATTTATTCCAAACATAATTTCAACAAATTGATCCAATCAATCCTAAATTCAAACACATTTAAGCATACTAATCCATCCAATTTCATTAATCATGCTCAAAATCAAGTTTGCCCAATTTTAAGCCCTAAATCAATTTCATGCTTTTAACCAAGCTCTTGATACCATTGTTGGTTATTCTAAGGGTCCCAAGGATCACAAATCAAGCATGAACATGAGTGACTACAATCGAGGAAGTCACGAAATACTTACGTCGAGCGGTTGAGTGACGCGGGAGGCAACAAAAACTCAATCTTTCTGCCTTGGGACTGCTCGGCAGTGAGCTGAAATCCCTCACTGGTTTCGGCCTTGATCAACAAGAAACCAAGCTCCAAGCTTCGTAATTTGATTTCCGGCTCATGGGTGGACTTCCCTATCACCTTCGTATGTCTCGTAGTGTGCTAGCACTGTAGGAGTTTCAATCAAGTCCCAAGATCATAAACATGCATAAAAACGAGTTGAATGCAACCAAGGAGTAAGGCGGAATTCATACTCACATTGATAGGTTTTGATGAAATGAAGAACAAGATGCGTTTTAGCCTCCCTCTAAGCTCGGCAATGGCTTCTGTGACAGTGGACTGCACGGTTTTGGGGTGTCTTCCTCCTTGTTCATTCGGCCATGGATGTCACCATTGAAGCTCCAAGCTTCAAGCTTTTCCATGCTCACAAATTCGTTTCCCTATCAACATAATATAACCCATGTGTGTGCTATGACTACTCTTCTTAATTTGCTTCTCAAAATTTCGGTCAAACCAGAAAAAATAGAGAAGAAATCGGCTTGAAGCCGTGAGAGGGAGAAGAGAGAAAGATGAAGGGTTTTGGCTCCAAAAGCCTAAAACCGTGTACTGTTCATCAAGAGAGAGAGAAGACCGAATTTTATGGTGAGGAAAAAGAAAATATGTAATATATATTATTCATTTATTTTCCAAAAAATAAATAAAATATATATATACCAAACCTTTTCATATTCCATTAAGTCAAAAGGCAAAAACAATCAATGCTTTTCACCTTTTACCCATCACTTTTACTTTTACTTTAAGTCATATCACATCACTTTAATAAAGTGACATGTTGTCAAGTCACATCACTCAAAGTGACAATTGATTTGACAATTGACGCGACTAGTGATTTGACGCTTGATGTGACTTGCGTGCCGCACTCGAATTCGAAATGCGAATGCGCTCGCAATCACTCTCGGGCTCGGGTTCGCTAATTCCAAATTAACGAATTTTCCGTCGCGTCGTAATTAAATGATTGCGCCTAGCGAAATCACTATTCATGTCGCTAACGAATTAATTCTAAATTAATTCGTTCGCCCGAATTAAAATCTAATTTTAATTTCGCGTCGAAATCCAATTTCTAATAATATATCAAATATATTATTTTATCGATTAATTCCAAATTAATCGTTCTCTCTCTTTAATTAATAATTTATCCCAGATAAAATATTTCCGTAATTAATCCCAGATTAATTTTCTCTCTCTTCTAATTAATCCCAGATTAATTAAGTGCGAGTTATACGTCATCGGTGAATCTTCAGGAAGCGACCCATGAGATCTCCGGATATGTTGGCAGTAAATACGGTCGTCGGACTATCCGAACACGCAAGTATCGCGTACTACGTTTATACCGATTTACAATACAAGGTTGGCCTCTAGCAAAGCGCCATGCCTACCCAATTCTCCAGAAATATTCTTACAGGAATATATAGATCTGTATCAAGCGTAGTATACCGTAGTATTGGGTATATCGGCCCAGTATCGGATAGTCACGTGCTAGGGCTGGGGCTGGATAAGTGTCTGCCCCGTCCGAAGCACATGTCGGATGTATGGTAACTAGTCTCTATAATCGGATATACATGACCTTGTCATAATATCCCGATGGCCGGCCAGCACTTAAGAGACTAATACCGTATCCTGTGTGACATCATCTCCACTATGACTGAAGTGATACTTCCGTCTCGACATCACACCCAATACACTACGACTCTCTGATAAACCCAGAAGGGTGTACACAGACCAAAGTCTACCAATTATCGTAAGTATTAGCGATGCAAGTCTCAGTTAAGGACATACACACCTACCTTGATTTCGGCCTCCCATAGACACAAAGTCATAATACCAATGGGATTCCGAGGGGTCTATCCAGAGCGAAGCTGTTTCCCGTACCATCGGTGAAACACAACCTCCTATCGCACTTGCATAAGTATCCAATACTTAAATATATGAGAACTATGCCGTTGTGCCCTCACAACGCGCACAAGTGCAATACTAGCCTATTCCGTATTATCGATGTCCTGTCTCGATAATACTCTGGCTAGGGATATTTAATGATTAATCCTTCGTGGACTGATACTGTCTCATATCATCTCAATCCAGGAACTAATCATATGGACCTCTCTTCATTTATACATATATGGTGATCTAATCACAAATGATGAGAGTGCAATTTCCTTGTCACATAGTTAATTTGTACAACAACACCGTGATCTGTACAAATAGTGACGCTATGGGTCATATTATCGAACAATCTCCCACTTGGCACATAGCCAGTCACTCGAGTTTCTAACACCCGAACTATGTACGGTTCGCTCATATTGCTGATGAAAGGGTTTCGTCAGCGGATTTGCGTAATTATCTTTTGACGCGATTTATACGATCATCACATCGCCACGATGTATGATCCGAACGAATCAGATGAATATAGAAGTATATATCTGGATCGTCGATGAGACCTTAATTCCTTAGCCTGTGCTGACGCCTAGCTCAGCTGCTAAAAGAACTATATCTAATTTAATTAGATTTATTATTGATCCAAATGGCTTCTATTGCTGCCTCAACTGCAGCAATAATCCGCATTTGTTGTTTATTCGGCAACAGTTATCTTGCTCGGAATATTTCCAGCTTACTGTCCCGTTATTCAAACTTTATAGTACCGCAGTATTTACCGGTTTGGAAACTTGCAGCAGTGATCCTAGTCACTTCAAGTTCTCCTACTCCATAATTTAAGACAGCATCTTTAGTTCTCTAAGATACTAATAGATGTCCTTAACTTCAATCCATGACTATCACTTGGATTGTCCTGATTGTGACTCCATATGCTCAAAGCGTATGAGACACCATATCAAGTACATTTTAAATGTACAATTTCCAGAGAGTGTTAACAACTCCAAATCTATCCCAGTAGATCTTTATCCTTGAATAAAGTTGTTACTCCCCAGAATTCTACGGAGAGAATTTTATGAAAGCCAAGCTTTCACCGATTGCTTTATGGGAATTTCATTTCAAGAAATGACATATTTGTTGGATATATGACCCATAGCGTCACTATTTGCACAGATCATTGTGTTGTTTGTAGCAAATTAAAACTATGTAATAAGGAAATTGCACTCTCATCATTTGTGATTAGATCACCATAGATATATAAATGAAGAGAGGAGGTCCCTATGATTAGTACCTGGACTGAGAATGATATGAGACAGTATCAGTCCCCGAAGGTTTAATCATTAAATATCCCTAGCCGTAGTAGTATTATCGAGACTGGACATCGATAATGCGGAATAGGCTAGTATTGCACTTGTGCGCGTTTGTGAGGGCACAACGGCATAGTTCTCATATATATAAGTATTGGATACTTATGCAAGTGCGATAGGAGGTCGTGTTTCACCGATGGTACGGGAAACAGCTTCGCTCTGGATAGACCCCTCGGAATCCCATTGGTATTATGACTATGTGTCTATGGGAGGCCGAAATCGAGGTAGGTGTGTATAGTCTTAACCTGAGACTTGCATCGCTAATACTTACGATAATCGATAAACTTTGGTCTTGGTGGTAGGGGGCTTTAACCGGTTCTGTGTACACCATTTCTGGGTTTATCAGAGAGTCGTAGTGTATTGGGTGGTGTGATGTCAAGATGGAAGTGTCACTTCAGTCATTTGGAGATGATGTCACGCAGGATACGGTACTAGTGCTCTTGAGTTTGCGCAACAATCGGGATATTGTGACCAGGTCATGTATATCCGATTATAGAGACTATGTTACCAGACATCCGACATGTGTTTCGGACGGGGCAGACACTTATCCAGCCCCAGCCCTAGCACGTGATTATCCGATACTGGGCCAATATACACAATACTACGGTATACTACGCTTGATACAGATCTATATATTCCTGTAAGAATATTTCTGGAGAATTGGGTAGGCATGGCGCTTTGCTAGAAGCCAACCTTGTCTTGTAAATCGATATAAACGTAGTACGAGGTACTTACGTGTTCGGACAGTCCGACGATCGTATTTACTGCCAAAATATCCGGAGATCTCATGGGTCGCTTCCTGAAGATTCACCGATGACGTATTACTCGCACTTTGATTAATCTGGGATTAATTAGAAGAGAGAGATAGAATTAATCTGGGATTAATTCGTTGAGAGAGAAAATTAATCTGGGATTAATTACGGAGATATTTTATCTCGGATAAAATATCGTTTTAAGAGAGAGAACGATTAATTTGGAATTAATCGATAAAATTAATATATTCGATATATTAATCGAAATTGGATTTTGACGCGGAATTAAAATTAGATTTTAATTCGGGCGAACGAATTAATTTAGAATTAATTCGTTAGCGACGTGAATAGTGAATTCGCTAGGCGTAATCACTTAATTACGACGCGACGGAAAATTCGTTAATTTGGAATTAGCGAACCAGAGCCCGAGAGTGATTGCGAGCGCATTCGCATTTCGAATTCGAGCGCGGCACGCGTCACATCAAGCGTCAAATCACTAGTCGCGTCAATCGTCAAATCAATTGTCACTTTGAGTGATGTGACTTGACAATATGTCACTTTATTAAAGTGAATAGAGTGATGTGAAAAGTGATGTGTGTGATATGACTTAAAGTTAAAAGTAAAAGTGTTGGAATATGAAAAGGTTTGGAAGATATATATGTTTTATTTATTTTTGGAAAATAAATGAATAAATATATATTACTTTTCTTTTCTTTTTACACTTAACAAAAAATTCGGTACTCTCTCTCTCCAAAACGCAATACACGTTTTCTCTCTTCTCCCTCTCTTTTTCTTCTTCATCTCCTTCACGCATGGTGCGATTTCTTCTCTCCTTTTTCTGGTTTCACCGAAAATTTGAGAAGCAAAATGGAAGATGATTAGTGCTAGCACACCTTGAGTTATACATAGGTGATAGGGAAGTGTCTTCTTGAGCATGGAAGCTTGAAGCTTGGAGCTTCAATGGAGTCTTCAATGGCGAACATGGGGGAGACTTTCACAGCCCCAACCGTGCGTCCACAGCAGTTCACAGGACCAAAACCGAGCAACATGCAGTGCGAAAAAGGTTCTTGTTCTTCATTTCATCAAAACCGTTCAATGTGAGTTATGTTTCCGCCTTTATCCTTTGATGTGTTTATATGCGGTCTTTATGCATGATTTGTGATCCTTGGGACCTTGATTGAACTCCAACATTGGTATCTAGAGCCATTGATGCATGAAAACCGAAATTAGGGTTCTTGAGTAATTTGGGCTTTTTGATTTTGGCTTGATTATGACAAATTGATTGTTCAATAATGCTTATATATGATCTAATTTGAGATATTGTAATCAATTTGACAAAAATCATTGGATGATTTTTTTCCCCAATTTGCAAATTTTGGTCAAAACTTTAATTTGGGTAAACTCGATTTAGGCATGATTTGGTTGAATTGTTTGATGCATTATGCTTGAATGAGGTTGAATTGAAGTTGTGCATGATCAATTTCAAGAAAATTGGATTAGATCAATTTTCCCCAATTCTTAGGTTGAATTTGAAACTTGAAATTGGGCAAAATGTGTTTAAGCATGTTTTAATTGAATTGGATGTTTAAGTATGCTTAGAACATGTTTAATTGAGATTGTGTGTGATCAATTTCATGAAATTGGATTGGATTCAATTTTCCCCAAATTGGAAGCTTGGCCGAAAATTGGAAGAACCTAATGTCTTGGTAATTTTGTTTTGTTTGATCATTGGATGATTTAAAACAATTGGTTAATGATGTTTTGAAGTTCAATTGGATTGAATTTTGATTTGGAACATTTTTTCCCTTTTAAAGTGGCTTGGCCGATTTTAAAGAACATGAAATTCTTTGTGTGATTTGTTGTTTTATTCATTGGATGAATTGAATTGATTGGGAAATTAAGATTGTGGACTCAATTGGATTGAAACCGAATCGAATTGAAAAACCCCTAATTGCCGAGACTTGAAAGCATGTTAATTGGGTTTGATTTTAATTGAATTGTGTTGGACACTATTTGATTGTTAAAGTGCATGATTAATTAGGCTAATTGATATTTTAGAAATGTTAATTGGGTAATTGATTGTGTATTACACTTAGGTTAATTAATTGTGAAATTTGGAATTTTTATAAGTTAATTATTTGGGCTTGATTTTGGAAATTGGGCTTGTTAGGTTGTAATTGGGCTTTTGGGCTTTGTTGTAACAAAGTTGGGGTTTAGGCAAAATTGGTTGGATCCATTAGGCCCAAACCGAATCCAAAAGGTCCAATTATGACTTAATGGACCTTAATTATTTAATTGGGCCTAATGGGCCAAAATTAATTTAAAGGCTTATGGGGTAACTCCCGGATTGGATTGGTTTGTTTCGGTTTGACCCGAGTTGACCAAAAGTCCACGCCTATAGAAATTAATTAAAAGCCCATTGGACTTTAATTAAATAAAACATTAGATGTTAATCGGGCTTTGAGACCCGTTGCGATTATTTGGAATTTAAGTCGTAAAGGTTCGTTAATAAAAATGTAATATTAATTTTGAATTAAATAATGAATTAGAATTAAATACGTATTAATTGGATTTAATTATGTAATTTAATTTAATTCGTAGAAATTGTACTTTGAGTACTGTTTGCAATACGAGTTTGACTCGAACAAAATCAAATCTTTGTTTGAACATTGGATGATCACTAATAATCAAGATTAATTAATTTGATTGATTGATTGATAACATGCTTGTATGAATACATGGTTGTGATGTTTTGAATAATGTATATCGGATGGATATTAGTCGGGTTGGGCGATTTTGGAAATTGTAATAAATTTGATTTATTAAATTGGACCTGCGTGTCCAGCCTTATCTCCTATTTTCTTTGTATCCTCTCTCTCACCTATTCCCCTCCATGTAAAAGAGGTTTCTTTAGAAGTGTAGTGTAACGGGTAGAAGTAATACAAGTGCTAGCGGGAGAGAGAAAGTGAGAGATTTGATCTAGGATCAATGTAAAATATCCATCCGCATATCATTATTATTTTATTTCATACTCGCTTTATTATGTGTTTAGAATGCATGCTTAAGGGTGTATGATATGAGACCTTAACAAAGATAATTAAATTGGTAGCCAATTTGCACGCAAAAACCCTCGTTTTATATTAAAGCATATTCCATTGAATGATTGATTCTTGTTCAAGATCCGAAGTTGGCATTGGTTTTTATTGACCAAGTCAAGACCTTTGTCAATCAAGGATGTACTTGAATCATGAGAGTTTTGGTTGCATATCGGTGTCTTGTCCAAATCGTGATTTTTTATTGGCCAAAGTCAGGTCCCTTTTTGTCCAATGACATTGATTACAAAACTTTCTCGTCAATGGGTCCAGCTTAACTGGAATCATTAGGTTTCTTTTTGGCCAAAGCCAAGGCCTAGATGATTCAGAGGATAGGGTTAGGAAAATATTGGATACATTGACATTATACATATGTTTCGGACTTGGATGTCCACCTAACCGGATCTAGGATTGGATGAGATCCAATTGATCTGTGAGATCTACCTAGTTAAATAGCATACAGCTTTTTATTGGCCAAAGTCAGGGTTGTGTGTTATTTAATAGGATCCTAGCCCACTAGGAAACACGGTTTCCCGAGTACCTCCACAGAGGTTTAGAGGCTCGACGAAAAATAGTGGGAGGCAAGTATTGAATTTGGCAACATTCGTTCGAATACTCGCTAAACACGCTCATTTTATTTTTTCGTCATTAGATTAAATATTAGTTAGACTAATATTTAAATTGTTGTTTTAATAACAGTTGGACTGTATTATACTTGATTATTATAATTGGATTATATTAATCAATATATTTGAATTAATTAATTTCAGTTTACAGTTGATTTTATAATTGGATTATAGTAATCAATGTAATTGAGGTTAATTATTTGGATTATATTTGATTATATAGTTGGACTATTATAATCATTATAATATATAAAGTACCACTAATCGTTGATTAAATAGTTTGGACTATTGTAATCAAGATAAAATTGAAAAGTTGAATATTTAAAATATAATATAGATTAAAATATTTTAAATGATGATTTATTTTCAAATTGGGAATAATAAGGTTACTTTATTTGATAAAATAACTTATTATACCTTAAGCCCAAAATTAAGCAATATAAGTAGAGCATAAAATCTTTGGAAGATTTAATGTGATATGACTTTAATGCTTAATTAATATACATATAATAAATCTATCTTTAGATTTAAAAGTATTAAAATTGGCAATTATATTCTTCTTGGAGAATTAATTGACTATTCTAGTGGAGAAAAGTCAAAGTTTGCAATTGGCATGTAGCACAAGGTGCACATTCCTTTCAATATTCTAAAAAAACCCAAGGCTTGGCTAAGGTTCCTAAAATATTGAAAAGGATAATTGACATATCCCAAAGTGACTACCATTTGGATATGGAAGACACGAAGGAATTAAAGAAAGGGCGAGGCTCTAACTTTAAAATGTTTGTCTTAGTTATGTTCACAACTAGTATTAAAATAGTTTTAAATACTCAGTGTGGTACATAAAATATGTGTATTGTGATGTTCAGAATCCGCTATGAGTTGGATACTGACTTTAAACCGAGATAAACACATTAGATGTGATAATACCGTTTATAATTTTGAATATAAATAAAAATCTCAAACATATAAAATGACAAATAATAAGCTCATATTGATTTGATCAATAGAGACTTATTTGTGGCATTGTTGTCTGGGACACAATTAAACAAGACTCGTATATCCACACTTTTGAAGAGTGGGTACCAGGACTGATTTGACTATTCAAATAAGGTCTGCGAATCTAGTTTATTAGGTAAGAACCTAAAATACTATTTACTTGGTAATAGTATAAAGGCCACCGATCTGTTAGCCTATTCATGGTGAAGTTAGTGGGCCCATATCTAGCTGGCTAGATGTGAACATGAATATTTCGTGACCTTAACGGATGTGGCATCACGTTATGGTTATGTGTTTATTTTGAAGAACACAAATACGAAACTTTGAGTTTCGACACGAAGTAACAAACAATCAGATACAGCTAGTATTATTATGCCGCTACGGTAAGACCGTTTGGTAAATACTTAAGCAGTAATTTCATACGTACATGAAAGAGTACGGTAGTATTTCATATGAGGACTCCTCCCGAGACACGTCAGTTAGACGGTGTGTCCGAACCAAAAACCAGTTTTGTTGGACATGATTAGGTTTTTCGCGAGTCGCTCTGAGCTACTGTTTCCTTCAACAGGATATGTATTATCAGTGCAAAACTTATTTAGAATAAGGTTCCATATAAATCTGTTTGACAGATATCATATAGGATATGAACAGGAAATAAAACGAGGTTTCTCATTTCTGATAATTTGGGTATGCCAGGCATAAAGTTGGATGATACCAAACTAAGAACCCAAAGTGGATTAGTGCCAATAAAGGTTATCCTAAGGGAAACCATAAGTATAGTACTTATAAATCCCACATGAAACAATGTGATTGTTGCTCACCATGCGGTTTTCCTGAGAGAATACCGATATGCAGTGGTCAGTGGGAGGATAGTAATACTCGATGAAAATCGGAAATACTATTCAAAGCACGAAGTCCTTAATGGAACACAAATAGTTCATCAATGATGAATCAATACCATTAATCTTAAAATACACAAGAAACGCGTAGATCAGAGAGAGTCAGAAAACAACCTGGGGTATGGGTTTCTGATCTCACACCTCATAAAGATTTTAATCTTTTAAGGTACACCAACTGATTACGTATGAGGTAGTGATACAAGGTATCGACTCCCTATTATGGCAAAGTGCC
>SKCR01037247.1:0-68442 GCA_019454045.1 Zanthoxylum bungeanum
TCTTTGTTTCTCTTTTCTTTCTATGTGAAGAAAAATGGGAACTGAAAAGGAGTAGGTGACAAGCAATTCTCCACCAAGAGATATATACAAAGTTACCAGAAGAATTATGATTTTTAATTTATGCAGTAAATTTATTTATTTATTTTTAAACGGCAAAATAACAATAACTATTAAATTTAATTAACGCGTATGCATGAAGGGAGAAAGAAAGAAAGAAAGAAATGTAACATGCGAGTCTTGCCTTGCCCGTTGTTGTATTCCTAAATTGCCCTCTCTTTATAGTTTTTTTTTTTTTTTTGCACGAGAAAATTAATAAAATTGTTTGAATCCACGTGGTTTATAAAATTTGAATTATTTTTCCTAAAATTATTATCTTTTTTTTTTTGTGTGTTAAAATTTGAAAAAGGGTATTTTTGGCATTGAAAATGAGGTTACCAGACTGAACCGGTGGCTTTCTTGTACTCGTCAAGAAAATTTCGGCGTGTTTGTTGTAACGACGAAGCAAAGAAAACGACTCCACTAAATAATATATTACTCCAGGCTGTGACATAAGATTAAATAACAAACGTACAGGATCGAATAAATTCTACACACATAAATCACATTATCCACGTGTTATCACCTGAAGTAAGGTTCACAATTAAAAACCCTACACGCTCCCGTAGACAATCATTTTTTACTACTGTTAAAACAATTTTATCGTCTGATTAAAAAAAATAACTGAAATCAGTTATTTTTATTTTAAGATTCTGTTACCTTTAGCCGGTGATCTTAGAGCCAACTGTCAGTGATAGTAGCTTTAGCATGCCGGCTGGACCGGCTGCTGCTCTTTTCTAAAAATAAATAAATAATTAATTAATTAAGAAGTTAATTGTTAGTTAATTAAAGGTTAAAATCAACTTTTTTGGGGGTTACTTTCCTTTAAAATTGGATCTTTTGTTGAAATGTAGGAAATGAAGGGTGGGAATTTTGTGAAGGAAGCTAACGGAACGGAGTTTTGTGTGGGGAGTGAATGCCGTTATGGTAGGAGTTAGTATACTCAGTCTGGTCCTAACGCCATGCGATGTCCATGGGGGATATAATTGTCATTTCACACTACAACAGTTACACGTTTTATAAATTTATAATTATACAATTTGAAATGAAATTTATTGAAACATATATTTATAACAGAACCTAGGGGTGATCATGGTTTCGGGTCAAACCACAACCCGACCCGAACCGTACCAATCCGAACCGCACCGCGCGGTTTGAAAAAAAATTAAAAATGATTTCCGGTCAATCGGAACCGAACCGTAAATTTCAGATCGGTGTACGGTTTTGACCCAACCGCGACCCGAACCGCCTAAAACCGTAAATTTTGACTCAAACCGCGACCCGAACCTCCTAAACCGCCGACTCGCGTTCAAATTATATATTATTTTATATTTTTCTTCTTTTTTAACCATGAAATTTAAGATATTTAATGATCATATGACAATATGTAATGTATAAATAAAAATTAGGTATTTTTTCTCTTCAATTATTATGTGAAAATACACAAAATGTCCTTAAAAAAATTTATAATCTAAACCGCCGACCCGAACCGCCCAAACCGCCCAAACCGCCAACCCGAACCGTCGCGGTTTTCCTTATCAAATTTGCGGTTTCGGTTTCTAATTTCCCGAACCGCCAACCCACGCGGTTTGAAGTGAAAACCGACCCAAACCGCACTACGAACCCCTATCAGAACCTATAAATAGATTTATTAGAGACTAACTATGTCTCTATATATATATATATATATATATATATATATATTGATTTTTCAATACCAACGTACGTCTTTTCGGTTGCACCCAAATTATTAATATTTTGTCGTGTAATTTTTTTATAAGGTCGTAAAGTATTAGTACTTTGTCGTATAATTTTTTTAAAAAATATTATTTGACAAAATACCAATACTTTGCGTGCTTTTAAGTTTATAAGGTCTCAAATTATTTATTACTCTCCTAAATTACTGAGAGGCGAGTGGTCGGTTACACAATATTTTTTTTTATCAAAATTATGTAATATCCATTAATTGAATGGATTAAGTATAAGTATTGACATTCTCATATCATATTTGATCTGTTATCATCCCTAATGATTGAGAAAATGAGTCAAATCCCTTTTGCTTTTAAAATCCATTCAAATTCCCCCAAGTATCAACTTTATTAATTATTTTTACTATTTTACCATTGGCATATGTAAATCTTAAACGTGTTGAGAATATGAATCAAGTAAAATGATTTATATATCATTAGTGATTGAATTAATTTAATAATAAAAAGCAAATTGAAAGAAATTTTAAAACTAAGAAAATATCAAAATTATCCCAAATAGCTTCTAAAATAGTCATTAAAATTATATTCTATTCTTGAAGTGTTGCTTAGTTCATAAATACCCCAACGCACATACATGTTAGCTCACAAACACATGAACTGATTTGTATTTTATTTTTAAAATAATTCAATCATTAGGAGTATATAATTATTTTTTTTTATTCATATTCCTAAAATATTTAAGCTTTATAGTCTCCAAGGACAAAATGGTAAAATGATTATCAAAGTTGACACTTAAAGGATTTGATGAATATTAAAATATGAGGGCATTTCACTGTTTGACTCATTTTCTATGTTTCTTTTTATTAATATATTTTCGTAGATAATAAGAAATAGCAAGGAATAAATATGAAAAACTATCACTGAACTGATCTTATTAACATTAAAGGGTATGCTAATAATTTTCATCACTGTTAGGGACATAATTGATACAAATGAAAAACTATATTATTGTTCGAGAAAGCATAGAAATTTAGGGACCCAAATGTTATCACTCCTATTGTAATATTAAATAAATATCTTCTCATGTTACAAAAGTTAATAATGTAACACTTTATATATAAATATATAAATATATATATATATATATATAAATATATATATATATATATATGTTACTATTATATATTTTTACATTGTGAAAATTGAAGAGTGTTGATTTTTTTCAACACTTGAATACATGATGACAACACTCAATACTTATTTCTCATACAAGTAATGATATTTATACAAAAAAAAAAAAAATTACACAAAAATTTATATAAAATACTAAAAAAAGCTTTAAAAAGTTCACTATACTATAAGAAAAATAATATTTAGTATCTAAAGGTTAGCATCGTCACGAAAATCGTCGCTAAATATATCATTCAGCATTGTCAAAAACAAGCGAAGCTAAAAGTAATAATATCTTGCGTCGAATTTATTAGCGATGCTATATGTTAATTTTAGCGTCATTTGTGCGACTATTTTAGGCGACGCTAAAATGCTTGTAATAATAATAATAATTATTAATTAGTGTCGCCTATGAAGTTGGCGACGCTAGGCTTCGCTAAAAATCCTTTAATGATAATAATAATTAATTATTATTATTAATTAGCGTAGTCATTAACATAGGCGACGCTAAAAATCCTGTAATATAATAATAATTATAATAATAATAATAATTATTATTAATTATAAATAATTAATGACATTTATGTGCATTACACACTAGCGCGCGCACACACACATATTATTTACATCTTATTACAACAAATTGATCATATCTTAGTGATAACTATTCTTCACATTTTACTCTTGTAGAAGTATAAATGTAGATTATTATGTGATGGGTTTAGGCTCACCATTAGGTGATATTAAAGTTTAGGTGTGGGGCCACCCATGGTTGTTGGTTAGATAGGCTTTATGATGGCCCCATAATATAATTTTTTTTAAGACACTAACATAATTTTTGTTTCAAAGATTTAGCGCCGCCTAAGCTTATTTGACGCTAAATGTAATTATTTATAATTTTTTTAATATATTTTAATAATATTTATATTTTTAAATAATTTTGAATAGATTTACCATTGCCATGTCAATTTGGCGAACATTTAGCATCAGTATTTTTGTTGCCGCCGCTAAAACTTTCCGCCATCAGTTTTTAACATCTATTTTCTGCGTTGTCATATTTCAACGCCAAAATTTTTAGCGTCGATTTTTTCCTCTTTTAGAGTTGACCTTTAGCGACACTAAAAAGCTGTTTTCTTGTAGTCCTACAAGATAATTTTTTTTTTTTTTTACTTCAGTGTTTTTGTACAAGTTTTAATATAATTTTAATTTTTGTTCTTATAATCTAGCATCTCTTTGTTTTGTATACACAATTCCGAAAAGTGTTAGGTCCCCGGGGTGTGGCTTAGTGGCAAATAACTTAAGATTTAGTTGTCAGGTACTGAGTTCGAGTTTAGTGAGTACATTTCTTATAAGAGCCTGAGACAACTTAAAGTTTTGCCTACTCCGTTTAAACCCAAATCAAATGATTTGACGACAGAATTTCCAACATTTCTAAAAAAAAAAAAAAAAAAAAAAAAACTTCCCAAAGTGTCAAGGCATTCATTTTATTACCATGCTGAGTTATTTAAGTTAAAGAGAGATTAGCATCTACCATCCAATTTATTTTCTCATTCAGAGGATATGGTTTTACAATCACAAGAAAAATTAAAAACAAATTAAAGACATGGGTTTAAGTCTCTGAATGTTCAAAAAAATATATAAATACATATATAAACATGTATCTCTCAAATTATAAAAGGAATAGACTTCTGATATTATACGAGGAGAAAATCTACAATACAACGGATGTACCACGTCATTCGTGCAACAATCTAATCATTTATTATCACGGGTGCTAAAATATTAAAAAACAACTAAAAATTTGGATATTAAATCATACATATCATTTACTAATTTGTTGGTGATACCACGTCACCCATGCCTCCGTTGCACCAAAGAATTATTCTTATACGAGATATAAGTGTATTTACTTAATTTTTTAAATAAAATCCAAAATATAAATATGGGGGAATTATAATTATAAAACAAAGATTTTAATAAAATGTTAGCTTTTGGAGTTTTTAAATGCTGCCATGCCATGGTGCTAATGTTTTTGGAGCTTTTGGAGTTTTCTTTCTAAATTAGTTCTTGTTTTGATCCATCGTGATGTCGTAACTAAATAAAAAAAACTCGTGTAATTATTAATTTTTGAATCTGTCTTGTTCTCGTAACTTTCGAGTTTTATTCTCATCATCTTCGAATCTAATCAATGGCGATCTATCAAATAAAATCTAGCGGTAGGATAAAGTTAATAAAAAAAGATAAACTTTTGAACCAATAAGTGTCGACAAGCAATAAAGCTCGCGTGGAATGGAGAGCATTTGATTGTAAGTCCATTGGCTGGATGGCAAAACTGAACTAGATTAAGCATTTTTTAAGTACAATGGTGATCTCCTGCCGTACTTCTTTATTATAGTTTACAAAGGATTTTACATAATGGACAACTCATAGGATTTGTCTCTTCTTATTATTTTGATAGGTTTTGAAAGTCATTTAAATTGGTTCTTTTCTTTTTTTATTTTCTCTTTTGTATCCTTAGTTTGGTTAATAAATAATGAAATATATATATATATATATTAAAATTGTTGGAAACCTACTGCCAAACCACTCATTCCAGACTTAAATGGAGCAGAGAAAAACCCCGACTGTCACAGGCTCTTACAAGAAACATACTCCTTAGATTCGAACTCAGGACCTCAGGATAAGATCATGAGTTATACACCACCAAATTACGCCCATTATGGACAATTATAAACAATGATATATGGACATCAAGGTGACAAAATGACAACATAAACACTAGTATTATTCATAAACAAATGGCTCTTTTTATTAAGTGAAATTATCACCTGTACATCGGAAATTTAATTAATATTCGAAAAGACATTAAATTTTTAAAAAATATTATATGTGCATCTAAAATTATTAAAAAGGTCAATTACCACAAAAAATTTAATAACCTTTATAAAGATTTTATCATTTATCCACCCGAAATTTATCTAATATTCGAAAAATATCAAGTTTTGGATGGAAAATATTCACTTTTAATAATTTTAAGTGTATCTATGTCATTTTCTCAAAATCGGATATTTTTTCGAACATTATTCAATTTTCGGTTGGTCCCTTTTTATAAATAATAAAAGGGATCACTTCTGTTTTATATTATTTTGGTTGTTTCATTGCTGGGGCTTGAGTCTTTAAGTTCTTGTCGTTAATAAATTATCCAAATTAATCGGTTTAATTTTAATACATTGAGGCTGCGGTTTAGATTCGTTAGGGGTCAAATAAATAGTGTCATATTTGAGCTTTATAAAAAAACAAACAAACAGTGCTATCTATAAGTTTTTTTTTTTTTTTTTTTTTGAATCGTTGGAAATTCCATCATCAAATCACCTTTTACGTGCTTAAGCGGAGCAGGTAAAACCCCTGTCTATCCCAGACTCTTACAAGAAATACACTTTATGGATTCGAACCCATGACCTCAAGATCATCATGAACCCTACATCACCGATTTGTGAATACACATATTCGCACTTAGAGAAGCATCAATTGAATGAGCCCAATCATGCTCAATTGATAGACCCGACCATCAAGCCGCGGGCATCGCCCCGTTAGGCCATATTGGTCAAGAATCGCCACCAGATTTGTAATTTCAAATCACAATATCAATAAATAACAATATTAAACAAAACTATTCTTATGCTACGTACAATGTGCCCAATCATGATCATTTTGGTCTCAACTAAATAAACGTGAAACGACGAGAAGCCACAATAAAGAAATTTTTTCCCCAAATAACACAAGTAATGAGTTCCCAAGGGGACGTGATTTGGTAGTATAGGATTTAGGATCTCACTTTGAGATTCTGGGTTTAAATTTAGAGAGTGTGTTTCTTGTAAGAAAATGAGATAGTCGGAGGTTTTACTTGCTCCGTTTAAGCCCGAAAGAAACGGTTTGACGATAATATTTTCAACGATTCAAAAAAAAATTACAAAAGGAATGATTTAACATAAACGTTAAAGAGGCCATTATCATGCTGCCCATCTGTGGCAATAATTGCAAGAGATTATAAAAATTATATGATATTCAAAAACAAATCATAACTCACCGGGAATCCATGAATTTTGAAAATTCTAAATGAGTTTCTAAGTGTGTGACATTTTATCGATAAAATAGAAATTTTTTTTTTAATTAACTTCTTTATTATAATAGGCATTTATTTTTCTTAAATTTTAGGTTTAATTTTAATTCGAATTTGGAATGTCTAGCCAGCGCCTGAACTAGCTAGTCTAGTACCACTCTAATAACTCAATAGAAAGATATCACAAACGGGTTCAACTTTAAGTTGATGTTTTGTGTCCAGTGGCTTGAGGTTACTGGACTTTTATCATAAAGGTCCAAGGCCAGAGATGATAATCGATTAGCACGAATTAAGATTTATCAATTTTGGATTTTGTCTTAATTATAAATTCAATAAAAAAATTCATCTCAAATCTTATATCAATTTTTAATTAGAGATGAAAAATTGTTTTGAATTCAGACCAAATGATTTATGATCCCGAATTCATAATTTTCTGTAGGGGTGGGCATCGGATCGGATCCGATCGAATCGAGTTGGTCCGGTTCGACGGATTTCGGATTGGATCGGATTTTATCCGATCCGATCGAAATTTTTTTTTTTATTTAATATGCAAAACGACGTCGTTACATATTAAATAAAAAAATTTGAATTATTTCGGATCAGATAAAATCTGATCCGATCCGATTAGCTCGATTTTTTTGACTCAAACCCACCGAATTCGGATCGGATCGGACCAATCCGATTATTATCGGATCGGATCGAGTTCGATAAGATGATCCAATCCGAACAAATCAAATAACCCTGGGTATTTCGGATCGGATCGGATTCGGTCCGATCCGATCCGATCCGAATCCGATAATGCCCACCCCTAGAAGTGGAAATTTACTGGTATTTAATTAATATGCTATAATTTTTTTCTTGATGAAAGAAGTGGGCAACTTTTGCTAATTATTCAAACATGTAATGGCAAGCACTGTGGAGGATAAAAGCAAAACGAATCATTTGAATTTAATCTTTCTTTTTAATTCACGATAAATGATGAAGCCTAAGAACATATATTATTCGAATTTCTACAGCCAAATTGATTAACGATCGAGATAATTTCAAGGGCTTGATTTGATTTTCATTAAAATCTTTGCAGAAAATTTTTTAGAGTACAATTTTCATTGCACCTAAATATAGACGTGTTGAATTTGTAATTACACCTTTTTATTTCAACATTAATGGACAAAAAAATCGTTACATCACAAAAAAAAAAAAAGAAAAAAAATTAATTAATTTATGGGTCAGCTCCCACTTGATCACTTGTTGAACCAATCCCCACTTGCAACCATGGAGATGAATCTCCATTAATTTTAATGTCCTTAAGTTCACTTAGCTTTGCTAACTTCACTTTACTGTCTGGTTCATTATCCACATTATTATTTTTTTTAATTAAAATATTATAATTATTTTTTTCATCACTAATAATATTTTTACTGTTTTGATTATGATCATCATCATCATCATCAGGAGCTGGAAGATTAAGATCAAGTTTGAGATCAGAATGAAATTTAGCCTCGTGTGAATTTGATGAAGTGATCCAGTGACATCTTTTATGACCACCCAAAGCTTGCCCAGATGAAAAAACCCTATGACAGATTGAACATTCGTGTACTTTTGATTCCTTTTTGAACTAGAAGTTGCCAATAGTGATGTTCTTGTTGTGTGGCCATTATCAAATTGCATCGTGGCTGTGATTTATAACTAGTTGGAAAGATCACATCATGATCTTGATCTTGATCTTGATCTTGATCATCATCCATATGATCAAGCCTAGCCGCGAAACACCCTTTGACTTTCTTGTGACTAGCTCTATGTCCACCTAAAGCTTGATGTGAATTAAAAACTTTCTTGCATGCTTTACACTCAAACAATCCTTTATTATTATTATTATTATTATTAGCAAATCCTTTGGCCTTGTGATTCATTGGCAGAATGAAATTCATTATTGTGTTTATTCTTGATCTTTCTTCTTCTTCTTCTTTACTAGCGGAGGCACAAGATTCTTCAGGCTCAGGATCTAAAGGATCAACGGTGGGATTAGATAACATCATAAGACAATTAGCAAGATCTTCTTCTTCTTCACTAAATGGGCAATTTGAATTAAAACTACCCACTTTAGATCTCAAAGATCTTTTCCTTTTAGACCAACCGCAATCTCTACGTGATCGTGGCGTGGCACCATCCTCACCGTCTGATAGTACTGGTGATGAAATAAGAGACTCAGCATCCTCTGAGCTGTTGCATTTACCATGTTCAAGAAAAGATTTCCAAGACAAAAACTCTTTGCCACAATTTTCACAAACTCGACAACTCTTTAACCGATTTGGATTTGCTCTCAATGAGTACATACGTTTGTTACTGTGTGTCACATTATTCTCCCAATCACTAGCTTGATCATCATCATCATCATCATCATGATCATCATCATCATCAATGTGAGCGCTCTCGTCGCCTATTATTCCATGTGCCCTCATGTGCCCACCAAGTGCTCTCCCACAGCCAAACCCTTTCTTGCATATTTTGCAATAGTATTTAAAGTTTGATTGTTGATCCACAATCAAAGCCATGCAAAAAAAGGAATTAAATCAACCCTAATAGAAATGATCAATAAGAGATCAAGGCAAATGGTAATTTATTTATTTTTTTAAAAGATTTCACGATCAGGTGAAGTATTATGTTGGCATCCAAATGAAAGGAGATTGGTTTGCTCTTGTAGTGAAAATTGTATGGTGGAAGGAAGAATCATAGCCCTAGTTTTTAGAAAAATTAATGGCTAGTTTTTTTGTGCATCATGAAAATTAAGAGTGTGGTGACAAGTGTTAAGAGGGCGAGAGGCTTAGACTGAGTTTGTGTTTGATTTTGTTTTGTGATTAAATAAATTGTGGATGCCCGTACAAGAAGTGAGTGTTAGTAAGAGTGAGTGAGAGACAAAGATCTGCTTACTGCCATTACCTATACATATATATATATATATATATCCCTTCAATTCTAAGCCAAGAAAACTTATTCATTAACCCAATGCTTCCCCTTGACTGTCGGTTGGTTCTAGTTGCTTTTCACACATTTTGTTTTTTTTTTTTTAATTTTATTATTTACTTAATTATATTATGTTCACAACAATTATCATAGTGTAATTTACAAATTTGTTTGAATGAGAGATAATGAACTTATGGCTAAGCAAAGGGTTGTTTCAATAAGTGTAGTTGGTTTAGTCATTAATCAGTCAATGATAATTTATTTTCTCTTTGATTCAAAGCAATTGAGAGGTGCTGCCAGCTCAGTTAAGTAGTGAAAATGATCAAGTAAAGGGCATATTGCTCAGTAAGTAGAAGGCTCTCAGTCTACTCAATTGTAACTGGCCTTGCAAAAGCGAAAGCAGATGTGTGATTGAGACTGTTTAAAAACATGATGGTCCCGAGATTTCACTTACAGGTCATGATAAAATAACTTTATCGTTGCATTAAGGTTCATCATGAAGCCCGATTGAGACTATTCACTTCGTTACAACATTTGACATAAGAATTGTAAGAGTTTGTATATCAAATAGTGATAGTGATCCCACATAGGAAATATAAAGGGAATATAGAAAATTTATAAGTTGACTTTGCACACTTGTATTAAATTGGAATTCTAAAGGTTTGGGCTTGGGCTTGGGCTTTGATGTATGGATGACTTCTAACTGTCTATTTAAACAGAACAATGTGTATTTGAAGAGATCACTTTTCTATGAAAAATGTTAATATCACTGCTGATCTTTGAGAAAAACGAAATAAAAAAAGATATCAAGTAGATTCGCCAGGGGTCGATTTTCAGTGCAGAATTTCGACTTCCAGATTATTGAATCCTAGTGGCAGACGTCCGAAGAACTACAAGCATGAGAGTAGGGACGAAATTCTGCTATAGGACATAGCGTTACGCTAGCCTCAATCTTCAAGTCAGTGAGTTTGTTTAATTGAATTACTTGTACTGTAAGTTTTAATTATGTTTGTTGTTATTTTCATTTACAGTTAATTCTGTATTGGTATTATTATTGTTTATACAAATATCTTCAATAAAATTATAACATTCACTGATTGTTCTTTAACAAGAATCACCTACTCATTTCAATTGATATGAAAATAAGCTATTGAATTGGCCTAAAGCAGCAATATTTTTTATGATTTATTTTAGCTTTATGCTCTTGAATTACATAACAAGAGGTGCATTTCCAGGTGTAACGTTGCACTCTGTTGGTGTATTTTGTGATTTAGAAGCTGGAGTGTGATTATTATTGCTTAATTACCATTTCTATATCTAATCATTAGTAAGCCAAATGAAAAAGATGATGATCATATATATGGCTCTTAAAGCATTTTTAACGATTACCAGATTAGATAGTTTCCTTCACTCTTCATGGGGAGAAAATCTTCTATACAACAGTGGTACCACGTCATCCATGCAACAAACCAATCATCTACTGCCACGCGTGCTAAAAAATTAAAAACAATTAAAAAATAGGTGAAGAAACTCTACATGTCATTTTTTAATTCGCTTGTGGTATCACGTCACTCATACCACTGTTATACCAAAGAATCTCTCCTTCATGGGGGTGGGTCTATGGGAGACCCTCGTCATTAAAGGATAGTAGATCGGGAATAAAAAATTTAATAACTTAACATAAGAGAAAATACATATTTTTTATTTGGAGAAATGACGATCCTTTTCTCATTCCACAATTTTTTTGATTTTATATAATTTATTTTAATTTTTAGTGAATTTTTAATTGAAAAGGATTCCCCACTTTTTGATTTTATATTATTTATTTTAATTTTTAGTGAATTTTTAATTGCAATAAGCATGGATCTAAATAAAAAGTGTATACACACACGGTCAGATTAAGGTTAGGTCCATGTGAACTTTATGTGGACTATAAGAGTAAATAAAGACAAAAGAAAATCTTATATGTTTTAGCTGAATGTATACTTTAGGTGGATTGTAAGGTCTGAATTGAAGCGTGATCATGTATATATATAGATAATATGATGACTTAAATGAAACTTGTCAAATCATAGAAATAATTTAGAAAAAATTATAATTGTGGCAATCTATCTGATTGATTTTTTTTTTTTTTGGTCCTAATAAATATACTTTACAAATTCACTATAGGGAAAAAAATGTATTTTTTCTTCCACGAATCGAATTTTGTTACTCATAATTTTGTTGATGATTCATATATTGTAATTATGTAATGTAGTAATGTAATACATATATAGTCATTTTTATTGACTTAATTTAACATATATGTTTTAAAAAAAATTTAGTTTAATTTTAGATAAAATTATTAGTTATTCAAGCTTCGAGGAAGAACAAATTGCTCCTGTGCGGGCCGATCCATAAGGGGTAACCCGAACGGGGCCCCGTGTAAACCTGAACAAACTTTACTTTATTTGTAATATCTTTGTACAACTATATATATTTATTATTTATTATTTTTTTTACATGTTTCTTTTCCATAATTTGCTCCGAATGCTTTCCTGTAAACGATCACTCGAGGCCCGGCCGTGATGGGACAACCCAAGCCGAAAATAAGATCATGCGGTGGGACGAAACCTGACTCCGAGCTGGGAGAAACACTTGGCTCTGGGGGAATGTTACATCCGCAGTCCGAAAAGACAGACTCGGCGGGACGTAACCCGACCCCGAGCTGATAGAAACCATAATGGCCTCGGCGGAATGAATCCAGCCCCGAGCCGAATAACCGAGTGCCTCGCGGAACAAATCCAACCCCGAGCCGAATAACCAGAAGAGGCCTCGGCGGAACGAATCCAGCGCCGAGCCGATGACATAAACAGAGGCCTCTGCGGAACGAATCCAGCCCCGAACCAATAACACAAGCAGAGGCCTCGGCGGAACAAATCCAGCCCCGAGCCAATAACACAAGCAGCGGCCTCTGCGGAACGAATCCAGCCCCGAGCCAATAACACAAATGACCCGAATGACCAAATAGGTAGGGATCAAAGAGTGCCCGAAACATTAAGGGCACGCTTCTCCTTATGTTTGGTAACACTGGAGCAAGCAAATTCCACGAGGGTATAATCCCTCCCCGTGCTATGTTTCTCACGGATCCATTGGTTAGAAAAAACATACAGGAACACAACTCCCGCAATCGTATTTCTCAAACCGGCCAGACCGGCCATCTCACGGGGGCACTCCCTCCCCGCGATTACCATCCCGAGATATCCCTCATAAATGCAAGTCATAGGGTAGTTACGCTCCAGCTTCGGGAGTTCGACACTACCACGAAGGGTTCACGTGCTCCCTCATGCATTTCATCCATTGATGCAGTCCTAATCTTCAAAAATGAAATGAGTCAGGTCGGAGCACTTATGCCCGGGGTTTTTATGATAGCACATGTGATTGGTGTGTCACAGGTTTGGTGCCTTTCCTGATCCCAGATCATCCATTCGCATCGAGTTTATCCCCAAAATATTGAATACAGCTTTCAAATCTAATTAAAAAAGTGAATGAAAATTTTCTTAATTGAAAAGAGAAAGTTTTATTCATATTTGAGGACCTACTGCCCTTCCTACAACTCTCTGCGAGACATTTCGAGAGAGGCTTTATATTGAGCTCCCAACCCTTGTCGGGTTGTTAATAAAAAACAATCTACTGGAAGTATTTTCTTAACATCTCGGCGTTCCAAGGCTTCCTTAACCGTGTGCCGTCCAGCTGTTCCAAAATATAGACACTCGGCCTTACCACCTCCACAATTTTATAGGGCCTTTCCCACTTGGCACCTAACGAACCTTCCTCCGGCCTTCGAGTGTTCAAGGTGACCATTCTCAATACCAAGTCACCTAGAAAAAAGACACGGGTCTGAATTTTTTTGTTGTAGAAACGAACCATTCTTTGCTGATAAATTGCTGCCTTCACTGCCGACTTCTCTCTTTTTTCTTCGATCAGGTCGAGATGACTTCTGAGGAGTTCTTCATTCTGTCCGTCCTTAAAATGCCGGACCCTATGGGTAGTCATTCCGATCTCTGCTGGAATAACCGCTTCACATCCGTATGATAAGGAAAACATAATTTCTCATGTGGAATCCTTACAGGTCGTCCGGTGTGCCCACAACATTTTCGGTAACTCCTCGACCCATAAGCTCTTGCAGGCTCCGAGCTGAGCTTTAAGATTTGCCTTAATGGTTTTGTTTGTCGCCTCAACCTGCCCGTTAGACTTGGAATGGGCAGGTGAGATGAATCTTAAGGTGATTTGGAGGTCTTCACAGAGCTTACTGAAGTCTTTGCTATCGAACCGTTTTCCGTTATCGGTGATGACGGCCCGAGGAATTCAGAACCTACAGATAATATTTTTCTTCAAAAACTTCGTAGCTTTCTTCTCTGTGATAGCGGACAGGGGTTCCGCTTCCACCCATTTGGTGAAATAATCTATGGAAACAATGGCGTACTTCGCTTGCCCTCGCCTCCTCGGCATCGGCCCGATGATATCCAGCCCCCACTGGGCGAACGACCAAGGACTGGACAAGGTACTCAACTACTCTGCTGGTTGGTGGGGAATATTGGCATTCTTCTAGCATCCTTCACATTTCCGGGCCACCCTTATACCGTCCTGATGCATGGTTGGCCAGTAGAACTCTTGCCTTAAAGCTTTAAAGGCAATTGATTGTCCTCCGGCGTGACTCCCACAGATTCCCGCATGAATTTCCCTGAGCACATAGTCAGCCTCCTCTTCTGCCAAACATCTAACACTCCTTCGATCAGGGAGAACTTGGTGCTTTTAAATTTCAGCTTCCTGGCATCCTTCTTGTCTTCGGGCGTCTCCCCAGTCTCCAAATATCTCATGATTGGTTGCATCCATGAAGATTCACTTTCCATATCCAACACCGCTACCTCGAGCTCTCCCACGTTTTTTTCTCAGAGGCAGATTAGAGGGACTATTCTAGGATTTTCCGACCTTATCGAAGATGCGAGCCGTGCTAAAGAGTCTACCTCACAGTTGTTTTCCGGCCGACTTGCTGAAAATGCATGTTCCCCATTTTCCCCACCAACCTTTTTACCTCTGCCAAATAGGCTATCATACTCGGCTCCCTGGCTTGGAACTCTCCCTTCAGCTGCTGAACGGCCAGCTGGGAGTCGCTTCTTACAACTACATCGTGGACGCCCATCACTGTGCATAACCTTAAACCGGCTAAAATTGCCTCATACTCCGCCTCATTGTTTGTGGCCTCGAAGGAGAATCTCAAAGCGAACAATACTTCTTCACCTTTATCATTTTTCAATACGATTCCGGCCCCATTACCTTGTGAGCTGACAGATCCGTCTATCCAAATCTCCCATTTTTCTTCCCCAACGATCAGAATCTGGGGTTCTGTAAATTCAGCAACAAAGTTCGCCAGAGCCTGCCCTTTTACCACTGCCATTGGGATGTAAGAAATGTCGTGTTCACTCAACTCTACCGACCACTTCATTAACCTGCCAGAGACCTCCGGTTTTTGCGGAATCTGCCTCAAAGGATAATCGGTATAAACCCCAATAGGATGGGCCTTGAAGTAATGTCGTAACTTCCGGGCCGCAGTGATTAACGACAAGGCGACCAGCTCATGTGCTGGATATCTGGTCTCAGCATCTAATAAAGCTTTACTAACATAATACATTGGCCTTTGAACTTTATCGGCCTCTTGCACTAATACTGAACTTACTGCATGCCCCAAAACAGCTAAATATAAGTATAAGGTCTCACCTGGGGACGACTTTGCTAGAAGTGGGGGCTGCGTCAGGTATTGTTTTAACTGCAGAAAGGCCTCCTCGCATTCTGGCATCCAGTTGACTTCCCTTTTTGCCATCTTGACGACTTTGAAGAAAATGTGCACTTGTCGGTTGCTCGGGAAATAAACCGATTTAATGCGGCCACTCTGCCGGTCAGGCTTTGCACTTCTTTTATCATCCTGGGAGACTTTAAGTCCCGAACGACTTGGATTTTCTGCGGATTTGCTTCTATGCCTCGGGAGCTTACCATATAGCCCAAAAACTTTCCCGAGGCCACTCCGAAAGAACACTTCTCCGGGTTGAGCTTTAAGTTATGTTTCGTTAGTAATTCAAAGGTTTTCTTCAGTTCGGCCACGTGACAACCTGACTCCTTAGACATTGTTATCATATCATCAACATAGACCAACATTGATGTGCCGATGAGAGGCCTAAAAATCTTGTTCACCAGCCTCTGAAAGTTCGGCCCTGTATTTTTCAATCTGAATGGCATTACTTTATAACAATAAAGGCCCTGATCGGTAACAAAAGTCGTCTTCTCCTCGTCCTCAAGATGCATCTTGACCTGGTTATATCCCGAGAATGCATCCATAAAGCTTAGCAGTCCCTGAAAGGCCTTCGAATCCACCAACTGATCTACCTTTGGTAGTGGGAGCTGTCTTTTGGGGCATGCTTTGTTGAGGTCGGTGAAAATCCACGCACATCCTCCACTTTCCATTGGGTTTCTTCTTCTAATACCACTGTTCGATACCCACTCTGGGTATTCCACTTCTCTGATAAACCCAACTTTTCACTACCTACCTACCCGGCAGCCATTGCCCTGCACCGCTGCTGGTTAAATGTTATTCTTTTTTGCTTGGGTTGTGTGGATGGTTTACTGCCAAACGGTGACTGATAAACTTCGGATCTATCCCAGACATATCGTCGTGTCCCCATGCAAAGATGTATGGGTACTCATTTAGACACTTCAGCAGGTCATGTTTCAGGGTCTTGTCTAAGTCTTCCCTTAGTTTTACATTCTTCCCAGGTCCGAAAAGTTCTATTATCTCTAATTCTTCGACTGCCCTTAGCCGGACTTCGGTTTGATTTTAGGGATGGATTGGTTAACTGCTCATGGAGCCGTTATTGATTGTAGCGATAAAGAAGTACAGTTTAAGTCAGATGATGGAGAGTTTAAGGTGGTCAGTGATTGTAATCGGGTTGTGGTACCCATCATTTCTTCCATGTCGGCTTGTAGGATGATTAGACAGGGGTGCATGGGATTTTTAGCGAGTATCACTACGGTGGAAAAAAAAGAATCGATACAGATAGTAAATATTCCAGTTGTGAGTGAGTATCAAGATGTCTTTCCTGATGAGTTACCAGGTTTGCCACCTCGTAGAGATATAGAATTCACTATAGATCTAATGCCTGGTACCACTCCTATTTCGGTGACTCCATATCGTTTGGCCCCAGCAGAAATGAAGGAGCTGAAGGAACAGTTGCAAGAGCTGTTGGATCGATGATTTATTCGGCCTAGTGTTTCGCCATGGGGAGCACCAGTATTGTTTGTGAAAAAGAAGGATGGCACCTTAAGATTGTGTATAGATTATCGTCAGCTTAATAAGGTGACTATCAAGAATCGGTATCCGTTGCCCTGTATTGATGATTTATTTGACCAACTTCAGGGAGCTTCAGTGTTTTCAAAAATTGATCTTCGGTCGGAGTATCATCAAATGAGGATTCGGGATACAGATATTCCTAAGACTGCATTTCGAACTAGATACGGGCATTACAAATTTTTAGTCATGCCGTTTGGACTTACTAATGCACCTGCAACATTCATGGATTTGATGAATAGAGTGTTCCAGCCGTATCTAGATAAATTTGTTGTAGTGTTTATTGATGACATCCTTGTGTATTCACATTCTCAGATCGATCATGAGCAACATCTTCGGTTGATACTTGAGATTTTGAGGAGAGAATAACTTTATGCCAAGTTCTCTAAATGTGAATTTTGGCTGGATAGAGTGGTATTTCTGGGACACATCATCTCAGAAGAAGGTATTTATGTTGATCCACAAAAGGTTGAAGTAGTTCTGAGATGGGAGAGACCGAGAACGGTGACAGAGATTCGAAGTTTCCTGGGTTTAGCAGGCTACTACCGTCGATTTATTCAAGATTTCTATATTATTGCTGCTCCGATGACTCAGCTGACAAGGAAGAAGATACCGTTTGTGTGGACTGATGATTGTGAGAAGAGCTTCCAAACTCTGAAGGAGAAATTAACTACTGCACCAGTACTTACTTTACCTTCCGAACTGGATGAATATGTTGTTTACACTGATGCATCACATCAAGAGTTAGGATGTGTACTGATGCAACATGGAAAAGTGATCGCTTATGCCTCGAGACAATTGAAGACCCATGAGAAGAATTATCCTTCTCATGATTTGGAGATGGCAGCGATTGTTCATGCTCTAAAGATTTGGAGGCATTACTTATATGGTGCCAAGTGTGAGATTTTTACTGATCATAAGAGTTTGAAATACCTTCCCACTCAAAAGGAGTTGAATTTGAGACAGAGACGTTGGATGTAATTCCTTAGTGACTACGATTGCACTATTAATTACCATCCAGGGAAGGCCAATGTTGTTGCTGATGCCCTTAGTAGGAAAAATATGGGTAAATTACAGTTCTTAAGAGTCAGATAGAAGATGTTCGAGGAGTTAGCGGAGTTACGATTGACCTTTGGGATATCCGTCAGGGCAGACCTTCTTGCTCATATAAAGGTCCGACCAACATTTCTAGATAGACTTAAAACAGCCCAGAGTGAGGATGATCAATGTGGGAAATGGAGAGCAGAGATTCCTAAGGGGGAGATTCTAATTTCAGATTGAGTTCGGATGATGTATTACTTTTGGGTGATAGAGTATTGGTACCACATTCGGGATCGCTCAAACATGAAATCTTGGATGAGGCCCACGATGCTCCTTATAATATGCATCCTGGGAGTACCAAGATGTATCAAAATCTGAAGAAGACTTATTGGTGGCCGGGAATGAAGAGAGATATTTCAGAGTTTGTATCTCGATGTTTGGTTTGTCAACAGGTTAAAGCAGAGCATCAACATCCAGCCGGACTACTCCAACCTATACCTATACCCGAGTGGCCATGGGAAAATATTGCGATGGACTTTGTAGTAGGGCTGCCGAGGACACAGAAGGGTTACGACGCAATTTGGGTGATAGTGGATCGATTATCTAAGTCTGCCCATTTTCTACCGATCCGAGTTACATGGGGACTAGAGAGACTAGCAGAATTGTATGTGGAGCAGATTGTGCGATTACATGGAGTACCGGCATCAATTGTATCAGATGGAGATGCCAGATTTACTTCTTGGCAGGGTTTTCTGAAGTCTATGAGATCAAAGATTTCTATGAGCACATCATTTCACCCTCAGACTGACGGGCAGTCAGAGCGGAATATTCAGACATTGGAGGACCTACTGAGATCGTGTGTTTTGACCTTTGCTGGAAGATGGGATGGTCACATTCATTTGATAGAGTTTGCCTACAACAACATCTTTCAGGCAAGTATCAGTATGGCTCCATTTGAGGCATTGTATGAGAGGAGGTGCAGAATCCCTGTTTGTTGGGGTGAGGTTGGAGATAGATAGATTCATGGCTCAGAATTGATAGATATGACGTCAGAAAGAATCAGACTGATTCGATCTAGGCTGTTAGAGGTGCAGAGTCGACAGAAGAGTTATGCTGACCGAAGAAGGAAAGACCTTGAGTTCCAAGTGGGGGATAAAGTCTTTTTGAAAGTCTCTCCTTGGAAGGGAATTTTGAGATTTGGCCGAAAGGGAAAGTTAACACCCCGCTATATTGGTACTTACGAGATATTGGAGAGAGTGGGCAATGTGGCTTATCGTCTGACCTTACCACCAGAGTTAGAAAGGATTCACAATGTATTTCATATGTCAATCGTGAAAAAGTATGTACCAGATCCTACTCACATCCTGGAGAACCAACAGGTCGAGTTGAGTAAGAATATGACTTATGAAGAAAAGCCTGTGAAGATTGTAGAACTGAAAGTCCAAGAGTTGAGAGATCCAGACAGATTCCCCTTGTAAAGGTCTTGTGGACTAATCATCATATTCAAAAGGAAACTTGGGAATTGGAAAAAGATATGAAGGAGAAATATCCAGATTTATTTGAGGATTGAGAAATTTCGGGGACGAAATTTTTGTTAGGTGGGTAGATTGTGAGATTGTGCGTGTTAGCTGGCAAAAAAATATATTAAAATAATTAAAGTTTTTGCTTTTGAAAGTTTATAAGAGAGAGACAGCAGAGAGCAAACGAAGATAAGAATAAAAAAAAATTTCATTTTCTCTCTCTCATTCCCTTTTTCCCTCACACTCTCTCCCTCACTGCCAAACTTTGAACCGCCTCCACCGCTTCACCATCGACCTTCTGCCACCACGCGCCGGACCACCGTGTAGATGCCGCCTTCAGCTTTCCAGAGCCACCGAGATCGGGACCATCGGCATCCAGACGCGCCTCTACGCGCCGCTGGAAGAGGACGATACGCCGCCGATCTTTTTGCATTTTTCGGCCGTCTCCGATCACTTTTGACGGCCACCTCCGACGAGTGAGTGTTTTTCAGGCCGAGATATTTCCAACGCCAGTGGTCACTTCCTAATCCGACATCGTTCGGGTTGCTTTTCGTTTTATAATTACCGGCAATTCGGGAATATTACTAGAATTTGAGATCCGATCGTTGGATCGGAGATCCGATCACATCAGATTGTTGCTCTCGATTATACGAGCATTTTGATATATATATTCACCGTTGAAAGTATCTGATTGTGGGGTCCGCTTTTTGGTGGTGGGGCCCGATCTTCGTTGTGGGGCCCGCTTGCCTCGTTGAGCGTTTCAGCTAGTTCCGGAGCCGTTCGTTGCTGTTTTTCTACTCAACATAGTTGGTTGGAAATATCGAGTGGATTTTCGTTATCGACTTGGCAATTTGAGCGACCAATTGAGATTCTTAGCGAGAATATAGGAATATTCGAGACTTTTGCGTGGATCGAGGTAAGTACACTCTGTGGTGATTCTCTTAACATAATTGTTTGATGATTGATGGTTGTTTTGAGAGTCGATATATATATATATATATAAATATATTGCTATAATTATATATATTTTGTTATATATATTTACATATTTGTGAGATATTATATTGAGATATTAAAAGCATGATAAATATGAAATCATGATTGTTGAGATGAGATTGATTGATTGGATGCGAGATGTGATTGTATTGGATGATGTGTGTTGTTGTGTTATGCAGCCAGGTTTTGTATAATAGTGGTCGGATTTGAGATGAGATGTGATGATACATCAGATGGTATGAGATGATAGAAAACCTTGGGAGTTGTGATGAGGTACTCTCCCATTGGTTTTTGATTTGGGGGTATACGGGGACTCCCCCATTGGTTATATTTCACTCACATTTTGCGAGTTGATATGGTTGGAAACCTTGGGAGTTGTGATGAGGTACTCTCTCATTGGTTTCAATCCTCTGTTATACTAAACCCGGATTAACAACCATGTTTGATGGATGTTTGTATTGTTGTGGGATGATTGTATGAGAAGATATTATAATATATGCTATTTTCATATATTATATTATATATATATATATATAAATATTTACATATATATAACCCTATTTTGTCGGTGAGGTCATGTTGAGAGAATGAGTGCTTACTTGCGGAGTTTTTTAAGCTCACTCCCCTCTTCCCCCAAACATTTCAGGTAGTTCGCGAGAATAGCAGGAGCAGTACCAGATTTGGATCCACGTGCCACAGTTGTATTTTCGGGTTGGTCCAGACATTCGAGTCGTCATCTGTATTTTTTTTTAAAAGTCTTGTGTTGTAAACCATAAAAGTTGTGTATACTTTATGGGTTTGTAATTTGTGATGTATTATTTGTGTGTTTTAAACTGGTTGATTTGGCATATAGAATACTTGAGCTAAAGAAGTCTACGAACCTCTTTCTAGGGTTGGACCCGCTTTAGGGAGGGGGTCGTGACATTTTATTTATACATTCAAAATCAATTCATAATTTCATATATCAAACATAACAAAATATAAAAAAAAACATTTCAACTCAAAATAAAGCAAACCCACATAATAATCAACACAAGCTGAAATTTAACCAAATCTTTGTTCAAGCAAAAACAAATCTTTTATCCACATAGACAATTTCTGATAATATGCATAACATTTGTCACTTATCTTCTTCCGGATATAATAACAAAATCTGGGGATATAAAAATAACACAAACGGCAAAACTACATAATTCAATTATTGAATACAACATTCATTTTTGTTAGAAACTGAAATAAGAGAATCGAAGAAAAATATAATAGTTTTCTTAATTTTAAGAGTTTGTAACAACTTGAGATTTTAATTGCTCCGCTTAAGCCCGAAAGGGATGATTTGACGGTGAGATTTCCAATGATTTAAAAAAAAAGTGTTGCGATCCTTCATGGAACTATAAAATTAGATTGCTATAAAAGGTTAAAGTAGAAATCAATAAAATAGTAAATCAATTAAATAAAATTAATTAATTAGAATTTGCTAAAGGCAGTTACATGATTACCTTAAGAAGCCAAGTATAAAATAAAAATTAGGTTACTTTTTGAGTGCTATCTATCTTATTACATTGCCAAATCCAAACCAATATTAACAACAGTTCTAGAGCAATCCACACTCATCCATCTCAGGATTATTAATCACATTTTCCCCTCCTCCACAAAATTGTTGTGATAAAACACAGACAATAGAGAAGAAATGAGAGAAAAATCTTCTTTATTACTCACAAACGAAGAATTACAAGCTTAACCCTAAAGCTTTACAAAAAACTCTCAACCTCTCTCTATTACTCTCACTTATGAGACTTTGGGATTTCTGGGATATTTAGTAATGATCAGAATGCTCAAATTTATAGTGTCATAGACGCGTGAACAGTGCCACACGTCTTGGACACGTTTTGCCAACTTTCCATTTTGCTTTCGGCGCATGAATCCAGCAAGGCTTTTCAAACTTTCGGTGCATGTCAATTCTACATGCATGCACATTTGCTGGCTTCAACAACAACAAATCTCCCCCTCGGTAAAGATTTGCCCTAAAATCTGAGCCGACCATCAATCATCCAAACCAGATCCTCCAAATGATCCTCCCATGGCTGCATCTGTATGACTGCCTACGTACCCTGAGTTGGGATCAAGCCAATCGTAGTTCTCTGTCTCTCCCCGCTCTGACTATGTGGAGAGTTTTGTCATTCCGGCTATGGCACGACATATTTCAAGCTTCTCATTCGGTAAAACCTTGGTGAACATATCGTCACCGTTGTCATCAGTGTTAATTTTCCCGAGTTCTAACAGCTTTGAGCTCAGGACATCCCGTATCCATTGATACCTCACATCGATATGTTTTGACCTCGAGTGAAATGTGGAGTTTTTACCAAGGTAGATAACACTCTGGCTATCACAGTACACAATGTACTTCTCTTGCTTGAAACCCAATTCCTCGACGAATGTCTTCATCCACAGTAATTCCTTGCAAGCTTCTGCCATTGCAATGAATTCTTCCTATGTTGTAGAAAGTGCAACACATCTCTGCAACCTCGACTGCCATGCCACAGCTCCTCCTGAGAGAGTAATCAGATACCCTGAAGTAGACTTTCGGATATCCACATCTCCTGCCATATCTGAATCGGTGTAGTCCATCAACACTGGTTCGCTGCTTCGAAAACATAGCCTTATTTTGGATGTGCCTCGAAGATACCGCATGATCCATTTGATCACATTCCAATGTTCTCTTCCTGGGTTTGACATAAACCGGCTGACCATCCAACTGCATGTGCTAAGTCTGGCCTTGTGCACACCATGACATACATAAGACTTCCCACTGCTGAGGTGTATGGAACCTGTTTCATTTCCTCATTCTCTGTCTCAGTAGAGAGACTCTGTTGTGTACTCAATCTAAAGTGGGTAACAAGAGGAGTGCTAACCGCTTTAGCCTTGTCTATCTGGAATCTCTGAAGTACCTTCTCAATGTACTCCTCCTGTGACAAGTATAACCTCATGGCTTTCCGATCACGGCCGATCCTGATGCCAAGAATCTGTTTAGCTGGCCCCAAGTCTTTCATCTCAAAAGACTTACTCAATTGCTGCTTCAAGCACATACTCATATACAGAGTATCTAGTTGAAGGTCGTCTCTCTCTGTCAGACCTTCTCTGTGGAACTGTTGGTGTAGCTTATGATACTGGTGGTTGATCATGATCATCATCTCTGGGAGCTTCATCACCTGTACCCTCATGTCTAGGAACCTCATCTTCAACTTGTGCTGGCACCGGTGTATGAGGTTTTGGATTCACATCTCTGTATTGCTGTGGCATTGTCTTCAATTCTTTCCGGATATCTTCTATGGTTTGGTCTTTAACAAAGACAACATCTCGGCTTCTGACAATCTTCTTCTCAATAGGATCATAGAGTTTGTAGCCGAAATCATCCTGACCATAGCCAATAAAGACACACTGTCGCGTCTTTGCATCAAGCTTGGATCTCTCGTCCTTTGAGATTTGTAAAAATGCTTTACACCCAAAGACATGTAAGTACTCGTATGACACTTCTTTACCTGTCCAAACTTGGTTAGGAACATTACCTTTCAGTCCGACCGCTGGGGACATGTTCAAAACATGTACTGTTGTGTTAAGTGCCTCCCCCCAAAATGTCTTTGGCAGCTTGGCTTGTGACAGCAAGCTTCTGATCATTTCGCACAAGGTTCTGTTCATCTTCTCAGTTTGGCCATTCAACTGAGGTGTCTTCGGAGGTGTTGTTTGATGTCAGATTCCTTGCATCTTGCAGTACTGATCAAACGGACCTCTGTATTCTCCACCGTTGTCTGTTCTGATGCATTTCAGTTTCTTTCAGGTTTCTCTATCCACTAGGGCATGAAACTCCTTGAACACTCCCAATACTTGATCTTTTCTCTTTAAGGTGTATGCCCAGATTTTCCTTGAATGATCATATATGAATGTCACAAAGTAAAGTGACCCTCCAAGTGTTCGTGTCTGCATCGGACCGCATACATCTGAATGTATGAGGTCAAGTACCTCTGGTTTCCGTTGAGGCGGGGAGCTCTGTAAGGACACTCTGTTCTGCTTTCCAGCCATGCAGTGTTCACACTTCCGTAAGTGTGAGTTCTTCAATTCGGGAAGAACATTCCGCCTGCGTAGTATTTCCATCCCCATTTGACTCATGTGACCGAGCTTTTTATGTCATAGCTCGGCTGTCTCATTACTATTGACTATATTTATGCTAATATTTGAAATCTTAGCATGCATCAAATACAGAGTTGAGTCTTTCTTACCTCGTGCCACCACCATTGATCCTTTAGTGAGCTTCCAGGTTCCGTCACTCAAGGTGCTGCAGAAACCTTCATAATCCAGCTTGCATGTTGATATTAGGTTTAACCGGATGTCTGGGATGTGCTTGACTCTCTTCAATACTAGACGTGTCCCGTTTTCTGTTTCAAGGCAGATGTCTCCAATACCGACGGCTTTGGACTGGCCGTCATTCCACATCCTTACAGCACCGTAGTCTCCTGGTGTGTAAGATGAAAATAAGTCTCTGTGAGATGTGGCGTGTATGGATGCGCCACTATCTATCACCCAACTGGTCTCGTGGCTGGCAAGATTCACGATATTTTCTTCATACATAATGCAGAATTCTTTGGAGGTTTTGTCGGTGGTAGTAACAACTATTTCTTGGTTAGAGTCATCATCTCTCCTGGACTGCTCGTTCTTCAGTTTGTAGCAATCCCTCTTCATATGACCTTTCTTCTTACAGTGGAAACATTATATTTCCCTTGTTCTTGATTTCCCCAGGTTCTTGTCTGATTTACCTGGACCTCGGCTTTTACTCCTCCCCATTCTGGTGTTATTCTCAGTCACTAGAGCTTCTGAGGTTGAGGCTGATGCTGACTCCTACATTCTCGTCCTCTTTTCTTCCTCGAAGATCCTGGTTTTCGCCATCTCCATAGTGACTTTCCCATCCGCGGCTGAATTTATCACCGTAGATTTGAATGTTTCCCAAGATTCTGGTAACGTATTAAGGAGTATTAAGCCATTTACCTCATCTCCGAAGTCTATACCCAATCCAGACAATTCTTTCATTGTTCCGAGGAAATCGTTGATGTGGTCTGCCACAACTGTACCTTCATGGTATTTCAACCCCATCATCTTCTTGATGTAGTACAGCTTGTTGTTGCCAGTCTTTGCTCGAAAAAGATCCTCCAGCTTTCTCCATAAGACACATGTATTTGTATCTTCACTAACATGGTTCACGATACTGTCGTCGATCCACTGACGAATAGTACTGCATGTTTTCTGGTGAAGATTATTCCACCTTGCTTCAGACATTTCTTCTGATTTTTCCTCCAGAAATACCGATCCATCATAATCCTTCACATATAGAAGGTCTTTCATCCTTCTTCTCCATGTGAAATAATTGGTACTAGTCAACATAATCATTTTTCCGACTCCCCCATCCATCATTAAAATTCTAAGCAGAATTTCAAAAAACAGACCTCACCATTACGTCCGGAATGGTCGAAAATGGTGGAAATGATACTTCGTTTGTCAAAATTCGACACATGGACCAAATTGCAAATTTCAGAAGTAACAGGGGTCAAAGTGCAATTTTTGAAAAAGTTCAGGGACTAAAATATAATTTCCAGAAAGTTCAGGGACATATATGAAATTTACCAGATTTTGCTGACGTGGCAGCTGACTGGGCGTCAGACTGGGCTGACAGTCTGACGTGGCGTTGACTGGACCGATGACGTGGAGGCTGACGTGTATCGTTTTCAACCTTCAGCGCGCGTGAGGCGCGTGACTGCGGTTGGCGGCGCGTGGAGTTGTTCTGTGAAGCGCGTGCGGCGTGCTGGGACCTCCGATCGATCGCCGGAAAATACCACTGTGCTCGTCTCGCCGTGAAAAGTTTGATGGTATGCTCAAAATCGATTTTTGACAACTTTCGTTGGAATCGGTTTTTCGAACCGAAGCTCTGTTTTTGAGTTTCAGGATCCCACCGTGGAACCTTAGCTCTGATATCACTTGTTATGATAAAACACACACAATAGAGAAGAAATGAGAGAAAAATCTTCTTTATTACTCACAAACAAAGAATTACAAGCTTAACCCTAAAGTTTTACAAAAAACTCTCAACCTCTCTCTATTACTCTCACTTATGAGACTTTGAAATTTCTGGGATACTTAGAAATGATCAGAATGCTCAAATTTATAGTGCCATAGACGCGTGAACAGTGCCACACGTCTTGGACACGTTTTGCCAACTTTCCATTTTTCTTTCGGCGCATGAATCCAGCAAGGCTTTTCAAACTTTCGGTGCACGTCAATTCTGCATGCATGCACATTTGCTGGCTTCAACAAAAAAAAAATAATCTAGCTCTTCAAAGGTATCATAATTTTGACTACTTTCAGAGGCATCAACAAGTTCCTTTTCATGTTTATGGTTAATTGATTCTTGAGAAACCACTATATCATTATGACTATTGCTTGGGTTTAAGAATTATACTAATAATGTCTATCACTTTGGTCCCATTGATATTGTCCTACATTTTAGATTCACTCATAGTTTTTTTTTTTTAAACATTAGAAATTCCGCCGCCAAATCACTTAATTTGAGCTTAAATAAATTTATTGACAGGCACTTAGTCCAAAATCTCATGTAAATAATAATTAGACATTTTTTAATATGAAAGCATCAATAGTTATGATCAAATGAACACACAAATAGCTGCCCAATGTCAGAAATATACATTGTTAGAGCTCATAATGAATAATATTAGACATAATCTTCTAATTCTTTTAAAATCCTAAATTAGCACTTACCATGATAGTTTGTTACGATGTGTCCCTTTCCATCCCAAACTACTCCAGAACCATTTCTTTCAGGAATCTGGATTAACAAATATGAAAACCCTTTTTCAGTTCTACACTTGGCGGCATAACTGATAGATGATTGTCCTGTCCAACCTTTTCTTATGAAGCACCAAAAGGAGATATGCGATATGATGAAGACTATGAATGATCGATGTTGTAATTTAGTTTAATCTTAGAGCTTGCAATGAGGCGGCTCATGTTTTAGCCAAATTGACTTGTAACTACCCAATTCAGGATTTTTTTATTATAGTATGATACAACTCAGCAGCAAGGGGGTAGCAGGCCTCAAAGGATCACAAGTAAACCTAGAAGATATCGAGACTTCCTACTCAGTTGAAGTTGCTAAGCTGTGAAAATACAGAGGAAGCAGTTGTTGAAAGTTAGTTGAGTGGTTAAGAGTTAGTTATATAATGGATTCCAAAGGTTGATTTTTTAGCATCGACGTTAAAGCTTTTAGCGTCGAAATACAGTGATGTAGAAAATGGATTCTAAAATTGGTTGAGGAAAGATTTTAACGTCTAAACATATTCGGCGAAGCTAAATCTTTCTATGTCGCCCATTCGTCATCGTCAAAACCCATAATAGATGACACATAAATTGTACAATTCATCATCGATAATAACACACAAATGAAAAGCTAGCAAAAATTATCGCTTAATATTTTAATCACATGGTTAATTTCTATTTTCCCATAGATGTATTTGTTGGACAAAATGACCCATAGCGTCACTATTTGCACAGATCATTGTGTTGTTGTAGCAAATTAACTATGTGACAAGGAAATTGCACTCTCATCATTTGTGATTAGATCACCATAGATATATAATGAATAGAGGTCCCTATGATTAGTTCCTGGATTGAGAATGATATGAGACAGTATCAATCCCCGAATGATTAATCATTAAATATCCCTAGCCGGAGCATTATCGAGACTGGACATAGATAATGCGGAATAGGCTAGTATTGCACTTGTGCGCGTTGTGAGGGCACAACGGCATAGTTCTCATATATATAAGTATTGGATACTTATGCAAGTGCGATAGGAGGTTGTGTTTCACTGATGGTACGGGAAACAGCTTCGCTCTGGATAGACCCCTCAGAATCCCATTGGTATTATGACTATGTGTCTATGGGAGGCCGAAATCAAGGTAGGTGTATATAGTCTTAACCTGAGACTTACATCGCTAATACTTACGATAATCGATAGACTTTGGTCTTGGTGGTACATGGCTTTAACCGGTTCTGCGTACACCACTTCTGGGTTTATCAGAGAGTCGTAGTGTATTGGGTGTGATGTCAAGACGGAAGTATCACTTCAGTCATAGTGGAGATGATGTCACGCAGGATACGGTATTCGTGCTCTTAAGTGTTGCGCAACCATCGGGATGTTATGACTAGGTCATGCATATCCGATTATAGAGACTAGTTACCAGACATCCGACATGTGCTTCGGACGGGGCAGACACTTATCCAGCCCCAGCCCTAGCACGTGACAATCCGATACTGGGCCGATATACACAATACTACGGTATACTACGCTTGATACAGATCTATATATTCCTGTAAGAATATTTATGGAGAATTGGGTAGGCATGGCGCTTTGCTAGAAGCCAACCTTGTCTTATAAATCGGTATAAACGTAGTACGAGGTATTTACGTGTTCGGATAGTCCGACGACCGTATTTACTGCCAACATATCCGGAGATCTCATGGGTCGCTTCCTGAAGATTCACCGATGACGTATGACTCGCACTTTAATTAATCTGGGATTAATTCGATGAGAGAGAAAATTAATCTGGGATTAATTACGGAGATATTTTATCTCGGATAAAATATCGTTAAAGAGAGAGAACGATTACTTTGGAATTAATCGGTAAAAATAATATATTCGATATATTATATGAAATTGGATTTCGACGCGGAATTGAAATTGGATTTTAATTCGGGCGAACAAATTAATTTAGAATTAATTCGTTAGCGACGTGAATAGTGAATTCGCTAGGCGTAATCATTTAATTACAACGCGACGGAAAATTCGTTAATTTGGAATTAGCGAACCCGAGCCCGAGAGTGATTGCGAGCGCATTCGCATCTCGAATTCGAACGCGGCACGCAAGTCACATCAAGCGTCAAATCGCAAGTCACATCAAGCGTCAAATCACATGTCACTTTGAGTGATGTGACATTTGAGTGATTGATGTGAATTGATTTGTGGTGATTGACAAGCATTTAATGCTTTGTTTTAGAAATAGAAAAATGTAAATGGTTTATTATATATTTTGGAAATTATATAAACCCTTTTACAATTTTTTATTTTCCCACTCATTCTCTTTCTCCCTTTTACGGTATTTGGCATTTTGGAGCCAAAAAGCTTCTTCATCTTCTCTCTCGGTCTTGGACCGTTTTTCTCTCTGTTTTTCTGGTTTACTGCCGAGCAAAATGGAGAAGCAAAGATCTTGTTGCAAGATCTATGTGCTAGCACACTCATTGAGGAATACAAATGTGATATGGAAGTGAGTTCGTGAGCTTGGACGCTTGAAGCTTGAAGCTTGGAGCTTCAATGGTGTCTCCCATGGCCGATTCTTGGCGGAGGAAGCAGCCCCACGCCGTGCAGCCCCACATGCGCAGCTCACTGCCGAACAAGGGAGAGCAGTTCGCACTCCATCTTCGCCGCATCCAACCGATCGATGTGAGTCTTTTCCGCACCTCATTTGGTTGTATTCAACTCGTTTTTATGCATGATTTATGATCCTTGGGACTTGATTGAAACTCAACATTGGTATCTTGAGCCATTTTTGCATAAAACGAATTTAGGGTTCTTGAGCAAAATTTCGGGCTTTTTGATTTAAGCAAGATTTTGAAAAATTGTTTGTTTAAGAATGTTTGTATATGAATAACTTAGAGTTATATGTAATCAATTTGAAGAAAAATTAATTGGATTGATTTTCCCCAATTTGCTTATTGTTGGCCAAAACTTTAATTTGGGTAAACTTGATTTTGAGCATGTTTAATGAAATTGGATGAATTAGAATGCTTAAATGTTGTTTAATTGATGATTGATTAGATCAATTTGATGAAAAGTGTTTGGAACAATTTTCCCCAATTTGCTTATTGTTGGCCAAAATGAAATTTGGGTAAATTTGATTTTGAGCATGTTTAATGAAATTGGATGATTTAGAATGCTTAAAGTATGTTTAATTGAGGATTGATTGGATCAATTTGTTGAAAATTAGTTTGGAACAATTTTCCCCAATTGCTTTGGATGGCCGAATTTGGTTAGCTCCCTAATGTCTTGGATTTTTGATTTTTTGTTCATTGGATGACTTGGAAATCATTTGGGGATGTTGAATTTATGTTTAATTTGGTTCAATTGGATTGAATTTGATTTGGGCATATTTTTCCCCTTTGGCCGAGACACTTGAAGCTTAAAATTGGATTTGATTTTGATCAAATTATGTTGGACATGATTCCATGATGTTAAGCATGATTAATTGGACAAATTTAGTGTTTTGGAAACTTTGATTTGGGTAATTAATAATGCTATACACTTTAGGTAATTTAATTGGGAAATTTGGAATTTTTGGAATTAATTATTGGGCCTTAAAATTGGATTTGGGCTTTTAAAGTTGTTATTGGGTTTATTGGACTTTGTTGTACAAAGTTGGTTTAGGCCAAAATTGGTTGGATCCAATTAGGCCCAAAACCGCTTCCAAAAGGCCCAAATGCGACTAATGAACCTTTAACGTTTAATTGGGCCTAATGGGCCTAAATTAATTTATGGGCTTATGGGGTAACTCCCGGATTGGACTTTGGTTGCGGGTTTGACCCGAGTTGACCAAAAGTCCACGCCTCAAGAAATTAATTAAAAGCCCATTAGACTTAATTAAATTAATATTGGATATTAATCGGGCTTTGAGACCCGAAACGATTAAATTTGGAATTTAAGTCGTAAATGTTTATTTTATAAAGTGTAATATTTAATTTGGAATTAAATAATGAATTAGAATTAAATACGTATTAAATTGGATTTAATCATGTAATTTAATTTTATTTGAGAAATCGTACTTTGAGTACGTGTTCGCAATACGAGTTTGACTCGAACAAAATCAAATCTTTGTTTGAACATTGGATGATCACTAATTATCAGATTAATTAATTTGATTAGATTGATTGATAACATGCTTGTATGAATACATGGTTGTGATGCTTGAATAATGTATATCGGATGGATATTAGCCGGGTGGGGCGATTTTGGAAATTGTAATAAATTTGATTTATTAATTGGACCTGCGTGTCCAGCCTTATCTCCTATTTCATTGTATTCTCTTCTCACCTATTCCCCTCAATGTAAATGAGGTTTCTTTAGAAGTGTAGTGTAACGGGTAGAAGAAATATTTGTGCTATCGGGAGAGAGAAAGTGAGAGATTTGATCTAGGATCAATGTGTAAAATATCCATCCGCATATCATTATTATTTTATCATATGCGCTTTATTATGTGTTTAGAATGCATGTTTAAGGGTGTATGATGATGAGACCTTAACAAAGATAATAAATTGGTTGCCAATTTGCACGCGAAAAACCCTCGTTAAATATCAAGCGTTTATTTTCCTTCCATTGAGTGATTCTTACTCAAGATCCGAGATTGGCAGGGGTTGTTGGCCAAAGTCAAGCCCTTGTCCGTCGAAGATGTGTTTTAATCACGAGGCTTTGTTCCATATCGGTGTCGTGTCCAAGTTGTGGTTTGTTGGCCAAAGTCAAGACCACTTCTTGTCCATTGACATTGATTACGAAGCTTCCATGTCAATGGGTCCGCGCTTGACTGGAATCACTAGGTTTGTTGTGCCAAAGCCAAGGCCTAGTTGATTCATAGGAAAAAGGTTAGGGTATACATTCGATGTATAGGCATATATAAGATATATGTTTGGGACTTGGATGTCCACCTACTGGATCTAGGAGTTGGATGAGATCCAATTGATCTTAGAGATCTACCTAGTTAATTATCATACAATTTGTTGGCCAAAGTCAAGATTGTGTGATATTTAACGGGATCCTAGCCCACTAGGAAACACGGTTTCCCGAGTACTCGACAGAGGGTTAGAGGCTCAACGAAAAATAGTGGGAGGCAAGAATTGAATTTGCAATACTCGTTCAATTACTCGCCATACGCGCTCATTTAAATTATTTCATCATTAGATTAAATGTTAGTTGGACTAATATTTAAATTGTTGTTTTAATAAACAGTTGGACTAATCAATATATAATTGGATTATATTAATCAATATATTTGAATTAATTAATTTCAGTTTACAGTTGATTTTATAATTGGATTATAGTAATCAATGTAATTGAGGTTAATTAATTCGGATTATATTTGATTATATAGTTGGACTATTATAATCATTATAATATATATAGTACCACTAATCGTTGATTAAATAGTTGGACTATTGTAATCAAGATAAAATTGAAAAGTTGGATATTTAAAATATAATCTGGGATTAAAATATTTTAAATAATTTAATTTTCAAATTGGGAATAAATAATAGGTTACTTTATTTGATAAAATAACTTATTATACCTTAAGCCCAAAATTAAGCAAAATAAGTAGAGCATAAAATCTTTGGAAGATTTATGTGATGATGACTTTAATGCTTAATTTAATATACTTGTCATAAATCTAATTTTAGATTTAAGAAGTATTAAAATTGCAATTTATAATTCTTGGAGAATTAATTGACTATTCTAGATTAGATAAAGTCAAAGTTTGCAATTGGGCATATAGCACGAGGTGCACATCGTTTCGATATTCTAAAAACCCAAGGCTTGGCCTAAGGTTTCTGAAATATTGAAAAGGATAATTGACATATACCAAAGTGACTACCATTTGGATATGACAGACACGAAGGAATTAAAGAAAGGGCAAGGCTCTGACTTTAAAAATGTTTGTCATAGTTATGTTCACAGCTAGTATTGAAATTAGATTTTAAATACTTAGTGTGGTACATAAAATATATGTATTGATGTTCAGAATCTACTTTGAGCAGGATACTGACTTCAAGCTGAGATTGCTCTGCGAATCGGAAACGGGACGAAAGTCGCTGTTTCGACCGTAGATACCTAAGTTTAGGAACTACCCTTGGGTATATACTTAAATTATGGACTGTTATAATGTAACTAGTTTGACTAGAGACATTATCTCTATATCAGTGTTTAATCCGTTGCGGATAAAACCTTTATATTATAGAACACTAAGTGTTTTATTATATAAAGATGATATTGAGATAAATACATTAGATGTAAATAACAGTATTTATATTTTGAATATAATTAAAATCTCAAACATATAAAATGACAAATAAATAGCTCAAATTGATTTGATCAATAGAGACTTATTTGTGGCATTGTTGTCTAGGACACAATTTAACGAGACTCGTATATCCACACTTTTGAAGAGTAGGTACTAGGACTGATTTGACTATTCAAATAAGGTCTGCGAATCTAGTTTATTAGGTAAAGTACCTAAAATACTATTTACTTGGTAATAGTATAAGGGCCACCGACCTGTTAGCCCTATTCATGGTGAAGTAAGTGGGCCCATATCTAGCTAGGCTAGATGTGAACATGAATATTTCGTGACCTTAAACGGATGTGGCATCACGTTATGGTTATGTGTTTCTTTTGAAGAACACAAATCGGAAACTTTTAGAGTTTCGACACGAAATAGACAAACAGATCGGCTATAGTATTATACCGTCACGGTAAGACCGTAATGGAAAATACTTAAGCAATAAGTTTCTTATATACTTGAAAGAGTATAATATTCTTTCAAATGAGGACTCCTCCCGGAACACGTCAAAGTGACGGTGTGTCCGAACGGATTAACCGAATCATGTTAGACATGATAAGGCTAATCATGAGTCGCTCTGAGCTACCATTTCCTTCAACGGATAAGTTTTAACAGTGCAATAACTTATTTAGAATAAGGTTCCATATAAATCTGTTTGACAGATGTCATATAGGATATGAACATGGAAGAAACGAGGTTTCTCATTCCTGATAATTTGGGTATGCCAGGCATAACGTTTGGATGATACCAAACTATGGACCCAAATTGGATAAGTGCCAATATAGGTTATCCTAAGGGAAACCATAAGTATAGTACTTATAAATCTCACATGAGAACAATGTGATTGTTGCTCACCATGCGGTTTTTCCTGAGAGGAATACCGATATGCAGTGGTCAGTGGGAGGATAGTGATACTCGATGAAAATCGGAGTAATACTGTTCAAGGCACGAAGTCCTTAATGGAACACAAATAGTTCATCTATGATGAATCTATACCATTAATCTTCAAACACACAAGACACTCATAGATCGAATAGAGTCAGAAAACAACCTAGGGTATGAGTTTCTGATCTAACCTCATAAAGATGTCAATCTTATAAAGGTATACCAACCGACTACGTTTTGAGGAAGTGATACAAGGTATCGACTCCCTATTATGGAAAAGTGCCATGAGTCCGGAATGGATTCCATGTTTAACAACTATTTTGGATACTAGTTGTTGTACCACAAGGCATTGTGCCTATGGTACATTAAACGTCTTCAGGGAAGACATACATGGAAGGCAACATACCAACGTACAAAGCTGGGCTTTTGACGGAAAGGTATCGTTATCAACATTGTGTTAATAACGGTTCAACCTTTTACCTGTTGCCATGGTAAATCCATTTTGAAGATGCTTGTTGATAACTGCATATTTCATTTATGAAATGTGTCAGTTGCAGATCAAAATCGATTTCCTGAAAAGGAAACCTTTTGGAGGATGCTTACAACATCCTGACGATTTTGTATAACCGACAAACAAGGTTTGCGGGTTATTCGATCCATGTTTGGATTGAAACAAGCATAAGGTTCTTGGAACTGACGTTTTGAAATAATCATAATGGTTTATGATTTGACTCAAAACGAAATAATTCTTGTGTATATAAGGAGGTTAGTGGGAGGGCACTGACAATGAAATTCCCATAAAGCAATCGGTGAAAGCTTGGCTTTCATAAGAAATTCTCCGTAGAATTCTGGGGAGTAACAACCTTTATTCAAGGAATAAAGATCTACTGGGATAGATTTGGAGTTGTTAACACTCTCTGGGAAATTGTACATTTAAAATGTACTTGATAGGGTGTCTCATACGCTTCGAGCATATGGAGTCACAATCGGGTCAATTCAAGTGATAGTCACTGGATTGAAGATTAAGAACATCTGTTAGTATCTGAGAGAACTAAAGATGTTGTCTTAAACTATGAAGATGGAGAACTTGAAGTGACTGGGATCACTGCTGCAAGTTTCCAAACCGGTAAATACTGCGGTACTATTGTGGACGCTGGATTTTGGCCGAGGTCCTCAATCAGAATTTGTAGGTTGGGCACTAGCAATCCTGCAAGACAAAGGTAGAGTGAGCGGGAGTAGACTACCACCGGTGTGGTGGGTGCCGGGGACACTCCGACGCCCAAGTCAGTGGCACGAAATAAATTTGTAAAGTGGGAAAGCAAGGTTGAATATTACCTCTACTTCCTTTGTTTGGCCGTGAGGGCCGTGTAATATATGAAGGGATCAAGGATTGAGAGTATGAAGTATTAGGGTGAGAGAAATGAGACTTGAATGACTTCTTCCCGTATTCTTTTCATATTTATAGATAAAACATGATCTAATGTTGGTGTATTTGGTAATGGTTTTGGAGTAAGTGAAGATTAGTGCTAGAATTAGGTTAAGTGGAGTGGTGGGGTTTAGTGCTAGAATTAGGTTAAGTGGAGTGGTTATTAGTTTATGATTTAATTGTAATCAAATAATACATAATTCTTTGGGCTTTGGTCCTTATTTTCGGGCCTAACATGCTGATGGGCTTAAGGTGAAAGACAGTTTTACCCTTGGACCAAATTTGGCCCATACAGTTTGTCCCTTACTCTCTAAGTCAAAGATTTTTTGCTTTAGAGAGTATATTTATCCGTGTCGTATGAAAAAAGAGCGTAAGAGTGTGTTACCTTCTGCCAAATGTCGTGTCAAAATATATACAAAAACGTAGGTTTCCGTTTGCATGCATCTTAGCTTCATGATTTATCTAGGGTCATGAAGTAAGTGTTTTTTGACCGAACTGAAATAGAATTTCAGGAGTTCATGAGTCCAGGGGAATGTTCCTTGTCGACTGAATCAAACGGTAGTTCAGGAGTATGCTTGACTCGGTCGAGTCTCGGGGAATGTCTCTTGTCGACTGAACCAAAGGGTGGTTCAGGAATTTTCTTGACTCGACATGAGTCCAGGGGAATGTCCCTTGTCAATTTGAACCAAACGGTGGTTCAGGATTTTAATTGACTCGAAAAGAGTCAAGGGGAATGTCCTTTGTCGACTGAACCAAACGGTGGTTCAGGAGTTTACTTGACTCGACATGAGTCCAGGGGAATGTCCTTTGTCGACTGAACCAAACGGTGGTTCAGGATTTTACTTGACTCGACATGAGTCCAGGGGAATGTCCCTTGTCAATTTGAACCAAACGGTGGTTCAGGATTTTAATTGACTCGACAAGAGTCCAAGGGAATGTCCTTTGTCGACTGAACCAAACAGTGGTTCAGGAGTTTACTTGACTCGACATGAGTCCAGGGGAATGTCCCTTGTCGACTGAACCAAACGATGGTTCAGGAGTTTACTTGACTCGACATGAGTCTAGGGGAATGTCCCTTGTCGACTGAACCAAACGGTGGTTCAGGAGTTTACTTGACTCGACATGAGTCCAAGGGAATGTCCCTTGTCGACTGAACCAAACGGTGGTTCAGGAGTTTACTTGACTCGACATGAGTCCCTTGTCGACTGAACCAGACGGTGGTTCAGGAGTTTTACTTGACTCGACATGAGTCCAGGGGAATGTCCTTTGTCGACTGAACCAAACGGTGGTTCAGGAGTTTACTTGACTCGACATGAGTCCAGGGGAATGTCCCTTGTCAATTTGAACCAAACGGTGGTTCAGGATTTTAATTGACTCGACAAGAGTCAAGGGGAATGTCCTTTGTCGACTGAACCAAACGGTGGTTCAGGAGTTTATTTGACTCGACATGAGTCCAGGGCAATGTCCCTTGTCAATTTGAACCAAACGGTGGTTCAGGATTTTACTTGACTCAACAAGAGTCCAGGGGAATGTCCTTTGTCGACTGAACCAAACAGTGGTTCAGGAGTTTACTTGACTCGACATGAGTCCAATGGAATGTCCCTTGTCAATTTGAACCAAACGGTGGTTCAGGATTTTACTTGACTCGACAAGAGTCCAGGGGAATGTCCTTTGTCGACTGAACCAAACGGTGGTTCAGGAGTTTTACTTGACTCGACATGTGTCCCTTGTCGACTGAACCAGACGGTGGTTCAGGAGTTTTACTTGACTCGACATGAGTCCAGGGGAATGTCCCTTGTCGACTGAACCATACGGTGGTTCAGGAGTTTACTTGACTCGACATGAGTCCAGGGGAATGTCCCTTGTCGACTGAACCATACGGTGGTTCAGGAGTTTACTTGACTCGACATTAGTCTAGGGGAATATCCCTTGTCGACTGAACCAAACGGTGGTTCAGGAGTTTACTTGACTCGACATGAGTCCCTTGTCGACTGAACCAGACGGTGGTTCAGGAGTTTTACTTGACTCGACATGAGTCCAGGGGAATGTCCCTTGTCGACTGAACCAGACGGTGGTTCAGGAGTTTACTTGACTCGACATGAGTCCCTTGTCGACTGAACCAGACGGTGGTTCAGGAGTTTTACTTGACTCGACATGAGTCCCTTGTCGACTGAACCAAACGGTGGTTCAGGAGTTTACTTGACTCGACATGAATCCAGGGGAATGTCCCTTGTCGACTGAACCAAACGGTGGTTCAGGAGTTTACTTGACTCGACATGAGTCCCTTGTCGACTGAACCAAACGGTGGTTCAGGAGTTTACTTGACTCGAAATGAGTCCAGGGGAATGTCCCTTGTCGACTGAACCAAACGGTGGTTCAGGAGTTTACTTGACTCGACATGAGTCCAGGGGAATGTCCCTTGTCGACTGAACCAAACGGTGGTTCAGGAGTTTACTTGACTCGACATGAGTCCAGGGGAATGTCCCTTTTTATCATTTGTCGAGTGATTATAAGGCATGCACCGGGGTTTGCTTCATCAATTTTTCATGAATGAAAATGATCTTCAGATCTTCCACGTGTCGTTTAACGGAGTAAAACCTAGCGCAAATAACGAGGAGTCTTATGGCGGGAAATGAACCGCCAAAAGAAGTAGTATAAGAGTGGCTTGATGGGTTCATTTGTTTCATTCACAAGATCAATCGATTTGGGAGAGAACTTCAAGGCTTCAAGGTACTTCTTTACACTCTCTTCGCGTTCTTCATTTGCTTTGAATATTCCTAGAGTAGCTTCAATCTGTTCTAAGCTAAATTAGGTTGTTTGATCTTTAGAATCATACGTTATCTGGTGGATTTGTGTTTGGAGATAGGAGTAGGATTTGATCTTTAAGGAACCCAAATCTTAGAAATTATTTGTTTGTAGACTCGTTGATTAGAATATGTCGAGTGGAGACTCTTTAGAAAGTTTAGGAGAACAGATCGATACATTCGTAGGATCATCATCGAGTGAATCGACAGAAGAAAAATCATTAAGGGAATGGTCGCGTCAAGGGTTATTCGAGGAACCTGTAACCGTTTTGTCGCATGAAATCCCGTTGCAGGCAATTCCTATTAGATCATTGGCAGCTGTCGAGGAATTTAGTGGAGGGGTGAGCACAAGTGAGCCTACCAACATACTAACCAAGAACCCAGCTAGTCGAATGACGGCTAGTTTACTGATGGAAATTAGGATTAAGAATAGATTTCCTAGATCAATGGAACTGAGGGTGCCCTTGCCGTCTGAAAGGATCGATTATAAAATTCCCGGATGGATTGGTTTTTATGTAGTACCGTTTTCTAATGGGCTCAGATTCCCTATTCCGAGGTTAGCTTGGGAAATTTTGGATCATTATGGGATTGCTCCTTCACAACTAATGCCGAATGCTTGGAGAATTTTAATGTCGATTGAATGCTTAGCATTCGAACAAGGGTTATTGTTTGAGGTGAAGGACATTTTATATTCATACTACCTTAAAGAGCACCTAACTGAAAAAGGGAGATATACTTTGTACCTTCGTCGTAAGAGGGAACAAATAGTTATGGGGCTTCCAACAAACGATAGGGGTAATTGGCAGTCGGACTATTTCTTTGTGAAAAATGAGGGTATCTTTGGGTCGACTGGAATGGGTCGAGTTTCAGAATACTGGAGTGTATTTAGTGAGTATCAACTTCTTCTACTTATTGAAAATTAATCAATGTTATTGTCGTATGATACTAATGTATGGATTGTTTATTCTGCAGGTCCTTTTCGAAACAGTTTATTCGACAAAACACCTCTTATTTTGTCGAACACAAAAGCTCTTCTTGATCTTCCCGTCGAACAAAGAGATTGGAGGATAATCTTGGTAGAGCAGAGATTAAGAACAACTTTACAGTGGAAAGAAATCTTCGAATCAGAAGGTATATCTACCCCTTTGGCACTTTCTAAAAACGTTTTGGAAGTCATCTACTGTACTCGGTCGATTCGAGCTCTGTACGGAAATGTGTGGTTTATAAAGACATTAACTCCAAAAGAAATTTTATGCGCAGAGGACATGGCGTCGAGGCAAATAAAAGTAGCATCAATTGATGAGTTGATGAGCCGAAAAAAGGCTAGGAAGCTCAAGATAAAGGAGCCAGAAGTGGAGGTTCCAGAACCACAATTGGTATCGTCGACTGGAACTCCAAAGCATAAGGGGAAGTCGACCGAAATAGTTGTCAAAGGGGGGAAAAGGAAGGCGGATGAAATCGAAGAAATCGATAATATAGTTGTCAGGATTCCATCAGGGTCGACTGCAATTTCTGACCCATCAAGCCTTGACCCTTTTATTAAGAAGCTTCTGCTGGAAGAGGATGAACAGAGGCTATCCAAGATTGGCCCGGTCGAGTCGATGAAAAAGGCTGCGGCTTTAAATTACCAAGTAAGAAAGTAAATAGAAATTTCATAATAATTAGTAAAATGGATTCTAATCAAATCCTTTTTTCCAGGCAATGGAGTGCAGTTTACATATGCAGCGATATGTCGAATCGACTCTTAAGAAACAGAGAGAGATGGATAAATCATTTGCGGCTATGAAAAAGGAAGTGGTCCAAAAGAAGTCGCTTGAAAAAAGAAATGCTGAATTGGAGAAGGAGTTGAAGGAAGTGAAGGCAACACTTCAGATGGAAAAGGAGACTTCTGAGGTTACGATTGAAGGCTATAAGGATGCGTTCGAGAATGTGAAGAAGGAGAATGAAGAATTACTTGAGAATCTTGAAGGGATTGCTCTTGAATCTATGATGAAAGAACGCAGTCATCTGATGAAGGATTTCCTTGATGGGAAGTCAGGAGCTTGGGAACCAGAGAAATGGATTCAACAGTATGACCAACTATTGGCAGGAATTTCTTTTTCAAACGAGGGTGACGTGGAAGAGAAAGGCGAAGAGGTCGACTCGAAAGTGGCTGAAAGAGAAGTAATTGAGGGAGCGGCTGAAGTTCAAGAAACGGACAAGAAGAGTGAAGAACTTAGTCGAATGGAAATCGAGTCGACTACTCAAGTTCAAGAAATTCCTGCACCTGAAGTTGCTGTTGAATGCATCCAGGAAGAAGCTGCTCCAGAAATTTGAATCTCTTTGTAATTTTAATTTAACTCCTTTGTAGAACTATTTTAATGATTTAATGATATTTTGGGATGATATTTCAAATGAAATTTGTTATTAGGTCGAATCACACAATACATAAAGTAGAAAATTACTCTGAACCTTAAAATATGAATAAATGCACACATAAATTACCGGTGAAATTGCTTAAGGTGAATTGCATTCCAACTATTGTGAATTTGTCTCCCCTCAATTGTTTGTAATTTGTAGGCTCCGTGTCCAACAACTCTTGTGATGATGTATGGACCTTCCCAATTTGGTCCCAACTTCCCTTCTCCGACTTCTTTTGTGTTTTGAAAAACTCTTCGTAATACCCAATCCCCTTCCTTGAATGTTCTGCTTCTGACATTTTTGTTGAAATATCTCGCCATTCTTTGTCGATGAGATGCAAGTCGTATGGTCGCCTTTTCTCGTCTTTCGTCGATTGTGTCTAAATTCATATACATCAACTGTTGATTTGCCTCATCACCAGCGTATTGGTAGCGTAGAGAAGGAATGGTTTCTTCGATTGGAATTACTGCCTCTGTTCCAAATGCCAAAGAGAAAGGAGTTTCTCCAGTGGAAGAACGGATGGTCGTTCTGTAGGACCACAATACTCCAGGAAGCTCGTCTGCCCATGATCCTTTCGCCCTCTCCAATCTCTTCTTCAAAGTATTCAAAAGAGTCTTGTTAGAAGACTCAGCTTGCCCATTGATGAGGAGCTAAGCCTGTTGACATCATTTTGTATTTATAATGAATGACATGGTCGTCTGGGTCAGTGGATCCATCGTATAACTTCATGTCTGGTGGGCTGAACTTCCGTGGTAGCTCAACAGATGTTATCGCCTCAATGAAAGGGGTATCTGAAATGGTTCCAGCTCTACTCTTCTTCATTGGGAGTTTCACCCCTGGTAGACTGGACATAATAGCTTCTTTAAATTCTTTCATTTCCTTTCTCATTGTGATGACAATTTGCTGGGCTTGGTTGACTGGTGAACTTGGTAAGTTCCTCTGGTTCTCACCATTTGATGGAACGTCGTCTGTTGTTTCGTCAAATGCTCCTTGAAGGTTAGCTGGAGTGATCCAGTTGTTGTGTTGTTCTGATGTATTGTGAAGCTGTGTGGGTGATGAAAGTAGTTCCAATTGTTTTTGGAGGTTTATGTTGGAACTACGAAAGGTAAAATTCTCTTCTTCCAAAGCTTTCAATCTGTCTTGTAGTATGGCCAATTGTGATGCCACTGGATCAGGTGTTTGTTCATTGCTTGAAGTCATGATTGACTGAGCAGTGAGTGTTTGTAGGGTGGAAAGCCTTTGTCTGTAAATTATTGCTAGGGCCCCACGGTGGGCGCCAAATTGTGGACGCTGGATTTTGGCCGAGGTCCTCAATCAGAATTTGTAGGTTGGGCACTAGCAATCCTGCAAGACAAAGGTAGAGTGAGCGGGAGTAGACTACCACCGGTGTGGTGGGTGCCGGGGACACTCCGACGCCCAAGTCAGTGGCACGAAATAAATTTGTAAAGTGGGAAAGCAAGGTTGAATATTACCTCTACTTCCTTTGTTTGGCCGTGAGGGCCGTGTAATATATGAAGGGAACAAGGATTGAGAGTATGAAGTATTAGGGTGAGAGAAATGAGACTTGAATGACTTCTTCCCGTATTCTTTTCATATTTATAGATAAAACATGATCTAATGTTGGTGTATTTGGTAATGGTTTTGGAGTAAGTGAGGATTAGTGCTAGAATTAGGTTAAGTGGAGTGGTGGGGTTTAGTGCTATAATTAGGTTAAGTGGAGTGGTTATTAGTTTATGATTTAATTGTAATCAAATAATACATAATTCTTTGGGCTTTGGTCCTTATTTTCGGGCCTAACATGCTGATGGGCTTAAGGTGAAAGACAGTTTTACCCATGGACCAAATTTGGGCCATACAACTATAAAGTTTGAACACTGGGACAGTGAGCTGGAAATCTTCCGAGCAAGATAACTGTTGCCGAATAAACAACAAATGCGGATTATTGCTGCAGCTGAGGCAGCAATAGAAGCCATTTGGATCGAAAATAAATCTAATTAGATTAGATATAGTTCTTTTAGCAGCTGAGCTAGGCGTCAGCACAGGCTAAGGAATTAAAGGTCTCATCGACGATCCATATATATACTTCGATATTCATCTGATTCGTTCGGATCATACATCATGGCGATGTGATGATCGTGTAAATCGCGTCAGACGATAATCATGCAAATCCGCTGACGAAAACCTTTTCTCAGCAATTTGAGCAAACCGTACATAATTCGGGTGTTAGACACTCGAGTGACTGGCTATGTGCCAAGTGGGAGATTGTTGGACAAAATGACTCATAGCGTCACTATTTGTACAGATCATTGTGTTGTTGTAGCAAATTAACTATGTGACAAGGAAATTGCACTCTCATCATTTGTGATTAGATCACCATAGATATATAAATGAAGAGAGGTCCCTATGATTAGTTCCTGGATTGAGAATGATATGAGACAGTATCAATCCCCGAAGGATTAATCATTAAATATCCCTAGCCGGAGCATTATCGAGACTGGACATCGATAATGCGGAATATGCTAGTATTGCACTTGTGTGCGTTGTGAGGGCACAACGGCATAGTTCTCATATATATAAGTATTGGATACTTATGCAAGTGCGATAGGAGGTTGTGTTTCACCGATGGTACGGGAAACAGCTTCGCTCTGGATAGACCCCTCGGAATCCCATTGGTATTATGACTATGTGTCTATGGGAGGCCGAAATCAAGGTAGGTGTGTATTGTCTTAACCTGAGACTTACATCGCTAATACTTACGATAATCGATAGACTTTGGTCTTGGTGGTACAGAGCTTTAACCGGTTCTGCGTACACCACTTCTGGGTTTATCAGAGAGTCGTAGTGTATTGGGTGTGATATCAAGACGGAAGTATCACTTCAGTCATAGTGGAGATGATGTCACGCATGATACGGTATTAGTGCTCTTAAGTGTTGCGCAACCATCGAGATGTTATGACTAGGTCATGCATATCCGATTATAGAGACTAGTTACCAGACATCCGACATGTGCTTCGGACGGGGCAGACACTTATCCAGCCCCAGCCCTAGCACGTGACTATCCGATACTGGGCCGATATACACAATACTACGGTATACTACGCTTGATACAGATCTATATATTCCTGTAAGAATATTTATGGAGAATTGGGTAGGCATGGCGCTTTGCTAGAAGCCAACCTTGTCTTATAAATCGGTATAAACGTAGTACGAGGTATTTACGTGTTCGGATAGTCCGACGACCGTATTTACTGCCAACATATCCGGAGATCTCATGGGTCGCTTCCTGAAGATTCACCGATGACGTATGACTCGCACTTTAATTAATCTGGGATTAATTCGATGAGAGAGAAAATTAATCTGGGATTAATTACGGAGATATTTTATCTCGGATAAAATATCGTTAAAGAGAGAGAACGATTACTTTGGAATTAATCGGTAAAAATAATATATTCGATATATTATATGAAATTGGATTTCGACGCGGAATTGAAATTGGATTTTAATTCGGGCGAACAAATTAATTTAGAATTAATTCGTTAGCGACGTGAATAGTGAATTCGCTAGGCGTAATCATTTAATTACAACGCGACGGAAAATTCGTTAATTTGGAATTAGCGAACCCGAGCCCGAGAGTGATTGCGAGCGCATTCGTATTTCGAATTCGAACGCGGCACGCAAGTCACATCAAGCGTCAAATCGCAAGTCACATCAAGCGTCAAATCACATGTCACTTTGAGTGATGTGACATTTGAGTGATTGATGTGAATTGATTTGTGGTGATTGACAAGCATTTAATGCTTTGTTTTAGAAATAGAAAAATGTAAATGGTTTATTTATATTTTGGAAATTATATAAACCCTTTTACAATTTTTTATTTTCCCACTCATTCTCTTTCTCCCTTTTACGGTATTTGGCATTTTGGAGCCAAAAAGCTTCTTCATCTTCTCTCTCGGTCTTGGACCGTTTTTCTCTCTGTTTTTCTGGTTTACTGCCGAGCAAAATGGAGAAGCAAAGATCTTGTTGCAAGATCTATGTGCTAGCACACTCATGGAGGAATACAAAGGTGATAGGGAAGTGAGTTCGTGAGCTTGGAAGCTTGAAGCTTGGAGCTTCAATGGTGTCTCTCATGGCCGATTCTTGGAGGAGGAAGCAGCCCCACGCCGTGCAGCCCCACATGCGCAGCTCACTGCCGAGCAAGGGAGAGCAGTTCGCACTCCATCTTCGCCGCATCCAACCGATCCATGTGAGTCTTTTCCGCACCTCATTTGGTTGTATTCAACTCGTTTTTATGCATGATTTATGATCCTTGGGACTTGATTGAAACTCAACAGTATTATGATACAACTCAGCAAACTCAGCAGCAAGGGGGCAACAGGCCTTAAAGGATCACAAGTAAACCTACAAGACTTCCTACTCAATTGAAGTTGCTAAGCTGTGAAAATGCAGAGGAAGCAGCAGTTGAAAGTTAGTTGAGTGGTTAAGAGTGAGTTAGATAGACCCTTAAAGACAGTTGGCAGTTAAGATGCCAAGTTAGCGTTAACGGCAGGAAATAAGGGAAGTTAGTTTGGGTAGTTAAATAAACGACAAAAGTTGTTAACCTTTGTAACTGAACAATGAGTCCAAAGCCTATATACATGTAAAGTGTAAACAGACGTAAAAAGAAATAAAGGAAAAATTTCTAAAAGTCTCTCCCTTTTCCTCATTAACTATTTTTTAATGGTATATAAATATGAGTTAAATGTTTTCAATATATTGAGGGATGAGTTGAAAATAATTAAAATATGTGGAGGTAAAAAGAAATGTGCCCTTATTCACAAATCTAAACCACTACAAACAAACAAAAAAAAAATGTAGAAATTTTTTTTTTTTTAAATGAAGGGGCCAAAATGTAGAAATTTTTCAAAAAAAAACGACAATTTTTTTTCATGCTACTAGTCACACCTTGTTAAAAAAAAGTCACACCAAACTGACTTAGTTGCATTGATTTTATCAGGATTCATGCTAAAATGGCTAAACATTGATGAGAATCTTCTCATAAGAATTTGATTTTTTAACGTTGACATTAAAAGAGGTCAAAATCGATGTTAAAGCTTTTAGCGTCGAAATACAGTGACGCATAAATTGGATGTTAAAGATTGGTCGAGGAAAAAATTTAGCGTCTAAACATATCCGACGACTCTAAATCTTTCTACGTCGCCCATTCATCAAAATCCATAATAGACGACACATAAATTATACAATTCATTGTCGATAAGAAAAAGTGACGCTAAAGATCATTATTTTTTAGCGACGAATATATGTGATGTTGTTAAATGTCTAAAATATTTAGCTTCGAAATTTTCATTGTCGACGTCAAAGTAAGATATAATATGCGACACTAAATTTTTTTAATAAAATATTATTAAAATATATATGTAATTAATTAGTTAATTACATATATATTTTAATAATATATATTTTTTTAATTTTAAAAATGAAATTAAAATAATTATTATACATATAAAATAAAAGTTTCATTACATTAAAAAAATCATATAGGACGATCGGTCAAGGTAGGTGCTACATTTGTCGGGCCTGAAGGGACTATGGAGGTCGATCCTGCAGCACTACTCTGAGTGAGCGATCTCTCCACAAGCGTCTGCAAGCTCGCTATATCTCGATGCTCTCGCTTCTCATCCTCTTATTGGCTCAGTCGGTCTTGAGTCAACTTCAACTGCTCCTTCAAGAAAATGACCTTATCTGAGAAGACGATTGATCGAGAAGTAACTTATGCCGCTTTACGATGAGTGTCAAACCCGACATTGTAAGACTGATGTTATGGAACATCCGACACAAAAGCTCTTCACCAGCCAAAATTTTACGTGAGGTTCTATGACTGGATGTCCATTTTGCGTACCTACATTTTAAGATTTTGTGTTAGTGGAAAATTTTGAAATTTTGCATAATTATATAATTGGACACTTACATAGCATTTTCGGGCAACAACGTTCACCCAACCTTTATTTGGAGTGCAGTGGGTGATTTGGAAAAAATCCAACATCAGGAGGGGCTGCAACACCTCTTATATACTGCTTTACTGCAGACGAAAAATATTAATTAATAATTAAATATTGTTAAAATATAGTTAAGTAAACATATATTTATTTACCTCGGAGAAATCTTCGTGATGCGTGAAAAATGACTTCAAGCCTCCAACATGGTTGAACAGCAGATTCGGTCGATTCACCTTATTTCGCTCATAAATTTTCTACAAAAAAGTTAGTCGTTATTTTATGTCAAAATAATGTAAAATAACATATTATGGAAATTTAAAACTTACCGCGTAGTCATCCGAAGCCCACATGGAGCACATATTCTCCCAATCCTCCCCACTGATGCCATACGGCCGATGAGATGCAGCATTATCCGCACCATACTCGTCGAAAATGGGCTTGAGTTTATTCATGTGGTAATTTGAATATACCTTTCCCATGCAGTGATCGATGTACTTGACCACATTCGGAGCGGTCAAGTCAATGTCGAATCACTCATGCATAAAAAAATCAAAATAGTTAAATGTTTCTTTTAAGAAAAATAAAAAGACAAATTAATGCTTAAAATGATACTTACCAACAAGATCGCGAACAAGCTATGGCGCGTCCATTTCAATATCTTCATCCAGCATGTGTACTTTCGGGGAGCGTCACACCACATAATAGTCCCAGCTATATTGGTGAACATTCGATTATGGCAGCCATACTGTTGCTCTCCATTGTCAGAAATGAGAATTGATAGTCGTTGATGAGTGATAAATAGATCACTATTTCCCACTCCTTTAGAGTTTTGTGAATATTTTGATGTGTTTTGTGTTATTTTATAGATAAATAAAATAATAGGACTCTCTGGAGGTAATTCAGGGCCAAAACAGTGAAAAACAGGTAAAAATGGCAAAATTATAATTTGGGCGTCGCGACTGCTAACGTGCACCGCTAACGTGTGCCGAACACGTGTCACAATCAGAGAAGTTTGCTATCATGTGCCTTGCTAACATACGCCTGCCACGTGTCAACATCACAACAAAAATGCTAACGTGCACCGTGCCACGTGTCACCATCACATGCTTCCGACACTCATCATTGAGACAAATCATTGATGATGTCATGCTGACGTCCGCGTCACGACACAAACACTCTTACACGTCGCGACACGAAGCCAATAATTCAAATTAATCATTCAGCCGTGCCACGTGTCACCATCTCCGTAGAAGCCGCGCCACGTGGCGCAAATCAAGGGCGCGTCGCGACGCGCATGGGTTGTATCTTGTTTGTTTATTTTCATTCATATTTTCTTCTATGTAATTCCTTAAGAATATTAGGAAGATTGTATCTTGTTTGTTTATTTTCAGTTCTGTAATTATTTTATTTACTTTTACGCACAATAATTTCATTTCTTTACTTTTCAGCAATTTTTTTTATGCAATATTACTTTCTTTTCTTTACTTTTTAGTAATGAGGAGGTAACTCCCCCCTGCGGGGGTGAAATGTAAAACTTTTATTACTAATATTTAGATTAATCTCCCTTAATTAAAATATATAAACTAGTTAAAATCTAACTTAATGAGGATATCGCCCTTATGGTCGGTTGGTAATTATTGAAATTGGTTTTAACCTGACTAAACTGGATACCGCCTAATTGGTCGGTGGTAATTAATTATTAATTTGACTTAATCAAGATATCGTCTATATGGTCGGTTGGTAATATCACACAAAGTTAATATATTATATTAAGAGAGATATCTAAAATAGTAGTAATAAAAGTGGACCTTCTAATCCTATCATTTTCTTTTATTGTACTTTTACCTTTTTAATTTCCAGCATTTACTTTCCAGCATTTACTTTCCGCATTTACTTTCAAGAAATTTACTTTATGTCTTTTATTTTATTTAAGCTTTTACCAGCCCAAGTTATGTGTCGTAACTTAACCCATTATCTGGGGTTGTGATGAATTCTAATATCACATGTTTATAAGTGGTTATTTTATAGTTTGGGTAATATAAAGGTTTACTTGTTAAGTCTTAAGCTTAATGCTTCTTGTTAACTGACCATTAATAAGATTGATCTGGTAAACTTAAAATAAACTTGACAAAAGAATTTTAGATTTCAGCCTTAGACTTAATAGCCAACGATCTTCATTGAGGATAAATAACCCTTTAATAGATTTCCTTACATGATAGACATATACCTGTCGGGTGAGGGTAGCCATAATTGGAACTTAATCTTAATGAATTCAGGTAACTTGGTTGACATAGACATATGATTAATTGGGTTACACTGGGTATTTGCATTTGACCATCGATAGAGGCTTTTGCAGAAATATTCCATGTTAGTAAACCAATATATTACACAAACATAAGAGAACCATTTTATCTTTAAAAAGATATTGGAAGGATTTATAGCCCTTGATAGTTTCTTAATATTGAATTTTCCTTAATTTACTTTCGAACAATTTTATTTACTTGTTTTAATTTTAAAGTCACCATCCAATCAAACAACCAATCCATTAGATACTTGTAATAATTTGACTTCATAAATTAATAGCTTAGGTATTAAGTCCTCGTGTGATCGATACTTTTTATACTACTTGAACGATACATGCGCTTGCGTTATACGAGTGTGATTTCGCACCGGTCAGCCGTCTGTTGGCCTTCACATGACGTGCTAACTCCAAACCCATTGTTTCATCCTGAGATAGTCTAAATGTGGGGGGTTGGGTCAACGGTTTGAGCAGGTGTCTTAGAGGTGGAACTCGCCACACTGTCGGTGGATGGAGCAAGACTCTTGCTTTGTTCGGGAGCCATTTGGAAAAAAAATAAATAGTTACATTAAATCTGAAAATAAAAAAAAATAATATACTAAGTGGCTAAAATGAGGCATTAGGTAGTGCCTCATTTGAGGCACTATTAAGTGCTTTAAATGAGACACCAAACTTGGTTTTTTGCCTCATTGAGGGTTTCAAAAATCCATATATAACCCTAAGTTTAGCCAGAAAAAATTACAATACCCTGATTTATTGGGATTCATTATTATCTTAATTTGGTAACCGCTGAGGTGATCATATTCCCTTCACTGGGATTTCAAGGATGTTTTGAGCTTCATGAGGCATTTGGATCGCATGAAATGATCTTCATGCGACGATCTCGAGTTCATATGAATATGTATAAGTGATCCATAACTTCGCTCAAATACTTCTTTCTCCTATTCAAATAGTTATTATACATTGACAACACACACGACCTTCCGCATAAACAACTCGTTTTGCTGCTTCTATAAATTCTTCCACCTCTTATTGTATTCGATACTCAATCTATTGAGCACACTCATCCAACTTCTATCCATATCAATAAAAATATTAAAAACATTAATTAAAATTAAGGTATGTACAACATATTCACTTAACAATATATTAAACCCTATATATACATACTTATCCAAAATTAAATTATCCATATTAATTTTATGCACTATCAATTAAATACATAAAATGAAATATTTAACTAAATAATTCATAAACTAAAATATTTTCCTAATTAAATTCTAAACCCTAATTTTAGGGGACATACTCAAAAATACATAATGGTAAATAAATTATTACGATAATATTGATACATTAGAGAAAATACATACCTTAATTAGCTAAATTCATAAACTAAAATATTTACCTAATTAAATTCTAAACTTCAATTTTATGGGATTTCCTCAAAAATACATAATGGTTAAATATTTACTACAATAATAGTGACACATCAGAGAAAATACATACCTTAATTAGCTTAATGTTGGATTATGGTTGAAAATGATGAAAATACGTATTTTTTTCCCGTGTGTATTTGTAACACCCCGATAATTTTGTCATAAATTTTACCGACTGTTTTGATGTACATGATGTGATATGTGATATGAATCATGAACGACTGTGATTATGCTCGTGAAAATATGTTTCTGGAAATTTGACAAATCTTTCACAGTTCCGACACGAAATTACTTTTCTATTCCATACCGGACATCCCTTCGTATTTTAGCCATAACATTTTCATTTAATATTTAATTTAAGTGAATTTTATGTCTTCAGAAAGGTAAGACAAATATCTACAACTTTCATGTTGGACATGTTCTCAAATTCAGACCCGAACCTAGATAACAATGCGAGTTTTCTGGCTGAACTGTGACAGTTCGGGATTGCCCTAGAAGAATCTAGCATATGTCAAAAAAAGAATAATAATAATCTTTTAATATCCACCTCGTGATTAAAGAAGAAGCTTATCTCTCTTTCTCTCCCTATATCCCACGAAAATCCTTTCTTCTTTCTCCCATGTTTTCACGCCATTGTTGACAAAATGAGAAGCTTAGATACTTAAAATTTTGGCTTTCTTTGCTCATTATGGGGGGTTTCTTATTTTCTAATTTTACAAGATAATAATCTTCTCTCTCTTGCTTTCTTGTGTCCATTTAACTTAATACTTAATTATTTTGGTTAGACTTTCATTTGGTATTTTAATAATGGGTTTATTGGATTATTTTGGAAGTCTTAGATTAATTGAGAATGGTTGATTCTAGGGTGTTAGGGTGTATTACAACTTATTTGTTTACTGTGTTCTTACAATCGACTTTGAACAAGCAGTAACCCGAACAGAAAATAAACAACAGTGATACAATTAACACCAGTAAACAAAAATAATAAAACAGAAGACAATCGCAGGCAGTGAATTAGTCACAGTGGTATAACAGGAATCAGTGACAGGAACAGTAAAACAATGAAGAATTCCGAGGCTTGTTGAAGGGGACAAAAATCTCCTTAAAACAAATTCGCCCCCTACCGAAGGTGCAGTAGAACTTGAGACGCTTGTTTCCCAGGATGCAACAGAAACAAACAAGTATGGGCACCACCAATCTTGTTTCCAACGAACCAAAAAGTGTTTTGAACTCCCCCAAAAGATTTTCGAAAATTCTAGTATTTTTTGCTTGTGTGTTTTGTGTGTGTCACCCAAAAACGAAAACACTTCCTTATTAAAAGAAATTATAATGCCAATTAAATCTCATCAATGAGAGGCTTTTCACTTGTTGTAACTATCAAACTAATTAAATTAGTTGTTATGGAATTCAAAAGGTTTGGAAAAAAAATAAAGAGACATCCAAAAATTGGCTGGGCCAGGCCCGCACAATTTGGTCCGACATTCGTGTACGCAGGACACGCGGGTGTACACGAGCCAAGCTTGATTCGGATTTGATTTGCCCCCCCCCCCGCGCACGTAGAGAGAGCCTCTATCCTTATAACTCTTACCCATCTACATATGAACAATCATATATAAGCACAATTTTCCCTCTATAGCTTTCCCATATGGGACAAGCTAACTTCTCTTGATTTTCCAACACCAATGGGTGAACTTTGAGCAATAATTTCTCATTCACCCAAGCACCATTTTAAGCATATGAATATACCATTTCGAAGTACTCACGGAGGAGTATCCGAATCATTCAATAACAACCACTAACACGAAGTGGACCATGCTTAAAATTGAGCCTCAAAATGCTTACTCATAAGCATTTTTTTCAACAATCCCCCACATGAATGAAATTGGCGAAAAACGTCGAATAAAATTATTTTATAAAACATTTTATTTTGACCTAGAAGAGTTCAACGGTTCAACACCTGCATAGGATAGGTAGGCCTCAGCCTTTGAACATTCCCTTGTGAAAATATATCTCATTACTGGCTGACAGTGGACGCGATGTCATTGAACTGTACTGCCGTTCATGTAAATGGAGAACATATATCACACAGATGTTTTACCTAACACATCTGAGTTCTCATTGTTATGCTCATTTTGGCCATGACATCAACCTGGTTCTGCAAGAGTTTCTAAGAATTGTGCCCCATCCAATTCCCTTTGAAGCGGCCCCACTTCTCTCTCACATAGGTGATTTCTTATTTAAGAGCATCTCGTAATACTCTGCTCGGATTTCCGACGCATAAGAATCATTTAAACCTTTGCTTAACCTCAATCCATACGAGCATAACTATTTCATTTCACCATAGGAATGGACTAGAGGGTAAACCCCCCACAGTGAACCAATTATGTCTTTTACGAGTAGGTTGTCCCATTGAACCTAGATCTTGGGATCTCTAGTCAACAAGGTTGGGTTTTCTTCGTAATAAACATTTATCTAATGAGCTTTAGTCTCATTCCCCTCGATGATTTCACAACCAACTCTCTTAATTAAACCTTTGGTTAGCGGATCCGCAATGTTATCCTTGACTTTACATAGTCAATCGAAATAACTCCAGTAGAGAGTAATTGTCTAACGGTATTGTGTCTACGACGGATATGTAGACTTACCATTATACATATTGTTATGTGCCCTTCCAATTGCAGATTGACTATCGCAATGAATGCAAATTGCTGGCACTGGCTTAGGCCAACTTGGAATATCCTCTAGAAAATTTCGAAGCCATTCTGCTTCTTCAGCACACTTGTCTAATGTAATGAATTCTGATTCCATTGTAGATCTGGCTATCACAGTCTGTTTGGAGGATTTCCAAGATATAGTTGCACCTGCTAGTGTAAACACATAGCCACTGGTAGACTTTGAGTCTTTCATATCAGATATCCAATTAGCATCACTGTATCCTTCGACTACAGCTGGATATCTATGATAGTGCAACCCATAATTACGAGTAAAACGTAAGTACCTAAGTACCCTCACTATTGCTTTCCAGTGATCAACCCCTGGATTACTCGTATATCTGCTGAGCTTGTTTACTGTACAAGCTATATCAGGCCTTGTACAACTCGATATATACATCAAACTCCCGATCACTCTAGAGTATTATACTTGAGATATACCATGTCCCATATTCTTTGATAGGTGTAGACTCACATCTAAAGGAGTTCTAGCCACAGCATAATCATCATTGTTAATTTACCAAGAATCTTATCCACATAGTGCGACTGATCAAGAATAAGTCCATCAGGACTTCTCGAGATCTTTTCCCAGAATGACATCTGCTAGACCCATGTCTTTCATGTCAAACTTGGATTTCAGCATATTCTTGGTAGATTTCACCATTTTAAACATTACTCCCGACAATCAATATGTCATCAACGTAGAGACATAAAATGACATAGCCAACTTCTGTCTCTCTGACATAAATTCATTTATCACACTCATTGATTTTGAAACCATTTGCTAACATGGTGTCATCAAATTTTTATGCCACTGTTTCGGAGCTTGTTTCAATCCATACAAGGATTTAACCAACTTACAGACTTTCTTTTCTTGTCCTGGAGCTATAAAGCCTTCAGGTTGTTCCATGTAGATTTCTTCATCTAAATCTCCATTTAGAAAGGCTGTTTTTCACATCCATCTGATGTACCTCAAGATTACGCAAAGCTGCAATCGCTAGTATCATCCTTATGGAATTTATTCTCGTTACAGGAGAATAAGTATCAAAGTAATCAAGATCTTCACGTTGTCTGTAACCTTTAATTACAAGTCTTGCTTTGTACTTGCCAATTGATCCATCTGCCTTTATTTTTCTTTTGAAAATCCACTTGGACCCTAAAGGTTACATCCTGGAGGAAGATTCACTACAGGTTTACATCTGGAGGAAGATTCACTAACTCCCAGGTGTGATTTTGTAAGATGGATTCAATTTCACTATTGATGGCATCTTTCCACAAGGCACCATCAGCTGACCTTACAGCTTCGTTATAGTTTGAGGATCATTCTCTAGCAAAAATGTCAGAAAATCTGGAACAAATGATTTTTCCGTTCTAGCTCTTTTGCTACGTCTTGGTTCAAGTTCAACAACTTGTTGATCCTCTGGAACATTTATGTGTTCTTGGTCCTGACTATCTTCAATGATAGTCTCATGTGCCCGTTTGTGCACATTTGAATTCGAATAGTTTTACAGGGAAAAACATATTCGAAAAAATGATGCATTCCTCGACTCTCTATTATCGTATTCTTGTGAATATCTGGTACAATAGACTCATACACAAGAAATCGATAAGTATTACTGTTATGTGCATATCCTATGAAAACACAATCAACAATTTTTGGTCATATCTTCACCTTCTTAGGTGGAGGGATGACTACCTTGGCAAGACACCCCCACACTCGTAGGAATTTATAGGAATGTACTCTTCCTTTCCACATTTCATAAGGAGTTTTCCCTACTTCTTTCCGTGGTCCTTATTTAAAAGGTAATTTGCTGATAAGACAGCTTCTCCCCACATATTCTGAGGTAAGCCAGAGCTGATTAACATTGCGTTCATCATCTCTTTCAAGGTACGATTCTTCCGTTCTGCAATCCCATTGGATTGAGGTGAATAAGGAGTTGTGGTTTGATGTATGATTCCATTTTGTTCACAAAGTGATTCAAAAGGGAAAACATACTTCACCACCCCACGATCACTTCTCAACTCATTAATTCTTTTATTCAGTTGATTCTCAACTTCATTCTTATAGAGAATAAATTTCTCTATAGCTTCGTCCTTGCTTTTCATCAAATACACATAGCAAAATCTTGTGCAATCATCAATAAAGGTAATAAAATATTTATTACCACCCTCTGATTGTATTGAATTAAAATCACATACATCTGTATGTATTAGATCAAGTGGTTCAGAGTTTCTTTCAATACTATGAAAAGATGATCTAGTCAGTTGCCTCAACACAAGTATCACACTTATGTTTGTTATCAATTTTAAAATTGGGAATATGGTTCATGTTAATTAATTTCGTAATGAATTAAAATTAACATGTCCTAATCTACCATGCCATAGATTAGAGTACTCAACAATATAAGCAGAAGAACTAGCTTTATTGATATTCTTAGGTTTAACAACCATTACATTGACGTAAAGAGCCCATCAGTTACATACCCTTTTCCCAATACATCCCATTTTTAGTTAAAACTACTAATTTATCAGACTCGAACACCATCCGAAATCCGTGCTTGTTCAGAAGTGATCCAGACACAAGATTCTTCCGTATTTCTGGTACATACAGAACGTTGTTCAAAGTCAACTCTTTCCCAGAGGTCATCTTCAAAATCACCTTGCCTTGACCTTCAATCTCAGATGTTGTGAATTTCCCATGTATAATTTTTCCCCATTACCAGTAGGCTCAAATGAAGAAAACATGCTCTTGTCCGAGCACACATGTCGAGTGGCACTAGTGTCAATCCACCACTCTCTTGGGTTAGAACCCACCAGATTCACCTCAGAAACCACAGCTGAAAGGTTAATGTCTGAAACATCTTGAGTCATATTTTCCATCACATTAGCCTATTGATTCTTTTTCTTCTTCAGAAGTCTGCACTCAGAAGACTTGTGACCCATTTTGTCACAGTTGAAGCATCTTCCTTGAAATTTGGATTTCTTGGAAACTCCTCCTTTAGGGCCCATCTTTGACCCTTTGTTCTTAGGGTTCTTGTTCTTATGGCCATGTTCAACAACATTTGCTTTGGCCTCATGAGTTATTCCTCTCTTGTCAGATACTCTGTAATCTTCCTCAATTCTAAGCTTAAGAACCAAGTCTTCAATGCTCATTTCTTTTCACTTATGCTTTAAATAATTCTTAAAATCTTTCCAACCAGGTGGTAGTTTTTCAATTATCGAGGCTACTTGGAAGGTTTCACTTAAAACCATCCCCTCAGCATGAATTTCTGCTAGAATAATTTACAATTCTTGTACTTGACTTAACACAGTTTTGGAATCAACCATCTTAAAATCTAGGAAACGGCCTACGAAAAATTTCTTAGTACCGGCATCCTCAGTTTTATATTTTCGATCTAAAGATTCCCAAAGCCCTTTTGCTGTTTTCATCCCGGCATACACACTGTACAATGAATCACTCAGCCTATTCAGCACATAATTCCTACATAGGAATTCAGAATGTTTCCAAGCATCGATCACACTGATCACTTGGATATCAATCTCACCATCCACGGGTACAGGAGCATCTTCCTTTAGAAACCTCGCAAGGTTCAACGTGGTCAAGTAGAAAAACATTTTATGTTGCCACCGTTTAAAATTTGTCCACTGAATTTTTCAGGTTTTCTGCAGCAGGATTGACATGGCTCACATGTCCAACAGGTGTCTAGCCACAGAGGCAGCAACACCTTGGCCAGCCACATCGGCTGCCATATTATGCTCAGAGGCTGAAGCAATTTGGCCAGCCGAAGAGGTTGCCACTGCACTTTGGCCAACCACGGGGGCTGCCACAATATTCTGGCCAGCCGAAGAGGCTGCCATAGCAATTTGGCCAGCCACAGGGGCTGCCACAACATCTACTGTGTTTGGACTGTTTTCCATATCCACAGAGTCAAAATTTATTTTAAGACTATTACAACTTATTTGTTTACTGTGTTCTTACAATCGACTTTGAACAAGCAGTAACCCGAACAGAAAATAAACAACAGTGATACAATTAACACCAGTAAACAAAAATAATAAAACAGAAGACAATCGCAGGCAGTGAATCAGTTACGTGGTATAACAGGAATCAGTGATAGGAACAGTAAAACAATGAAGAATTCCGAGGCTTGTTGAAGGGGACAACAATCTCATTAAAACAAATTCGCCCCCTACCGAAGGTGCAGTAGAACTTGAGACGCTTGTTTCCCAGGATGCAACAGAAACAAACAAGTATGGGCACCACCAATTTTTTTCCAACGAACCACAAAGTGTTTTGAACTCCCCCAAAAGATTTTCGAAATTCTAGTATTTTTTGCTTTGTGTTGTGTGTGTGTCACCCAAAAACGAAAACACTTCCTTATTAAAATAAATTATAATGCCAATTAAATCTCATAAATGAGAGGATTTTCACTTGTTGTAACCATCAAACTAATTAAATTAGTTGTTATGGAATTCAAAGGTTGGGAAAAAAAATAAAGAGACATCCAAAAATTGGCTGGGCCAGGCCCGCACAATTTGGTCCGGCATTCGTGTACGCAGGACACGCGGGTGCACACGAGCCAAGCTTGATTCAGATTTGATTTGCACCCCCCCCCCCCGCGCACGTAGAGAGAGCCTCTATCCTTATAACTCTTACCCATCTACATATGAGCAATCATATATAAGCACAATTTTTCCCTCTATAGCTTTCCCATATGGGACAAGCTAACTTCTCTTGATTTTCCAACACCAATGGGTGAACTTTGAGCAACAATTTCTCATTCACCCAAGCACCATTTTAAGCATATGAATATACCATTTCGAAGTACTCACGGAGGAGTATCCGAATCATTCAATAACAACCACTAACACGAAGTGGACCATGCTTAAAATTGAGCCTCAAAATGCTTACTCATAAGCATTTTTTTCCAACAGGGTGTTAGTTTATGGTTCTTGGGGAATATTTTGTGTGATGTTGGGATGAGATGTTGAGATGTTTAAAGTTTAGTGGATAATGAGGCTTTCGGCCATATGAGAGATTAAATTAGTTGATTTTTGTGTATGATAATGTGTAGTAAAGTTAGTAGAGCAGTGAATGTAATATTATGGACATTGAGTTTGGATTAAGACAAGTTCTGAGCAAACTATGATGTTTAGGTTATAACATGAGTTTTAAACATCCGTTTTCCAAATTGAAAAATTCTAAGTAAAATAAACACATAAAAGAACAATATATATCCAAAAATTGAAATTTTTTGAACTTAATATGAATTTAGACCGAATTTTAAAAGTTGGCTACCCTGTAGATGTTTTAGTTTCTGTCTTACTTGAACAGCCTGTGATGATATACTTATAAGTTGAGTTTTGTAATTCGAAATTAAGATCCAAAAAAATTCTAGATACACTAGATACATAAGGAAGTAACATAGCAAGAAATCAGAATTTTTTAACTTAGGATGAAGCCAAACCAAATTTTTGAAATTGAGTGACCGGCTTGCCACTGCACCCAGTTTTATTTCTGAATAACCCCTGAATGTTGGTTTAGAACTTGAGTTTTCGTAATCGAAACCGAGATCCGTAAAAACTGACATAAACTAAACACATGAAAGTCCATTTTAGTAAAATTACAACCCTTAATTCTATTCTAATTAATTGTAGTGAATTTTCGAAGTTACCCTTAGAGCAGAAGATTTTAACGATTATGCAGAATTTGAAATTTTTACTACCACACTTCTGTAACTTAGAATCTATGTCCGTAAAATTCTTATATGACCCGAGTACCCTGAATTTTTAGTGAATTTGGTATCTCATGCTTTGCATAATCTAATTAATGTTTAAGAATTACTTTTACCATGACTAGTCTAATGAATTCGATTTATTATATGTTACTGACAGGAGCTCACATCGTTAGTGATTCCATAGTGAGTTTCTAGAAAATTATAAATCTCAGTGAGTGGATGCCTTATTTTATATTTTCTTGACTTATAATTTAAAATATTTCAAGTTTTGAAGTTTTATTTTTTTTGAAGTTTAAATCGATAAAAGAATATGCATAATGATTAATTATTTTCGTCTCGGCACTTGTTAAATTTCATGATTTTTCGAATTATCGACGTGTTTTCGCTTATACGCTCGATTGATGATATGTTTCTGTCCCGACACTCGTTGCATGTTTTTATGTTTTCTTTTACGACTTATCATTGTGTTTCCGTCGGAGTGCATGTTTAGGGTCTCGTCCATCAGAAATGGATTGACCCGCTACCTTATCGATAAGGGATCATTCGTTCGTCACTGCTCAGTCTTTGCGCGCGACTTAGGCATTGAACACTTGATATGTTTTTGACAATATATGCATGAAAAATGGTTTATGAATACGTTTTAGATTTTTTCTTATGGTTTGTTATTTTAGTATCCATTCACCAGGTTGTTCAAACAATCTTACCCCCCAACTCCACAATTTATTTTGAAGGTAGCTTTATCTAGTGAACCATAGCCGAATAAGAGCTTGTGATTGAGGAATTGAGATTACTGCAGTCATTAGAGTATGAGTCTGTCATGCTAAATTTATTGTTCGCATTCAGATAGAATGCATGTATGTCGGTGTGAGTCAAGTCTAAAGGTATATGATGTTATTTATATGAGTTATAAGTATTTATTTAAAGTCAGTAAGTTGTTCGTAAAACACTATTTGGTTCGTGAAATAGATTAATAAATGTTTGTGATAGTAATATAGTCAAGGAAGTTTAGAAATGGTCAGAGGCTCAGGGTAGTGGTGAGGACCCATCACATGCAGGTAATATCTCCGCACTGGAGATGTTACAGTATTGAAGAAAATTGAATAAGAAGAATGAATAAATATAAGAAGGGGCGTGGGTTGTTGTTGTTTTTTTTTTTTTGCAGACTTTTTAGCGTCCCCGGTATCAATACTGACACTAATACATTTAGTGTCGCAACCTATATTAGACATTAAATCTTACAACATTTAACGTCGAGAAATATAGGTTGTGATGCTAAATTAGGACGTTTTTAGCGTTGAAGTTATGTATCGACACTAAAGGTTGTAACCTTTGGCGTCAAATATAGTTAGCGATGCTAACGCTAACTATATTCGACGCCAAAGGTTGTTATTTAGCGTCAAATTTGTTATTACGACGCTAAATGTTAAAATTTTTACGTGGAAAGTTCTATGAGGATGCTAAATGTTGTATTTTAGAGTCGTTGATCTTACGACGTAATATGTTATTATTTTTAGCGTCCCGATATTCCAGCGACACTAAATATTTATTTGACGATGATTTTATCGGTGACACTAAAACTTTAGACGTTAAAGAACCTGTTTCTTGTAGTGTCCTTTCATTCATACCAAAAATGGAACACATGATTTAAGCCGTATTATTGCTTTGCTTACGGAGGTTCCCTAAGATCAAGGGCAAAGGCAATTATTTTACTAATACAAATTTCTTATTTATTAGTATTATTTATCCTTTTAATTTTTTATCTCTAATTTCCTCCGATTCATCGGATTTTTTTTTGTAGGAAAATTCCATCATTCACTGAGGACTATTTTATTCGGTTTAGATCGACTACTAAACTTAATTTTGTACTTAATTTTTTTTACCTATTAGAATAAAAAGTTAAAATATCTCTTTTTTATAGATAGAGAACATATATTTTAGAAGTTCGTCCGTGGACATAGGCGTGGGTTGGCAACCCTAACCTAAGCCAAGGTTGAAATTGTAAATTTCCTTGCTAATTTTAAAATTTAACCCTTCCCAAATTAAAAATTTAGCCCGACACTAAAAAAAAAAAAAAAAAAAAAAAAAATTAACCACGCCTTCAATTTAATCCTGATTCCGCTCTGGATTATGAATTTGGTTTTGTGCTTATCTTTTTATCATTTGTGATTGATAAGAATTTATACGTAATTGAATCTTATTAGTTAATTGTTCATTACTATTAATACACAACTAACATAATATTATAAAAAATTTAGCACAATTTAACATTACAACCGGATTCAAATTCATTTTATATACTTGATTTTGGTAAATAGTCCAATATTGAACCAAATGTTACACCTGATGGAAACTTGCTCACACAAAGAACACACTTTTATTAAACTCACAACTTAAATATTACAACTTAAGACTCTCACTCTCAAACTTTCTCTTAGAAGCTTTGCTTCTTATTTTTCTTTCTTCCTGGATGTGGGGTGTGCATTAATCAGTTTTAACCGATTAACCGAACCGTTCCGACTTTTTTTTATAACGGTTCGATTATTATGATTAAATCGATTTTTACGGTTAAAATTTTTAACTTTTTCGGTTATTCGGTTCGATTATGGTTATGAGATTCGTATAACCGAACTGACCGATTAACCGAAATATATATGCTTCAAAACCGTAAATAACAAAATTTCATAGACCGATTGTTAGATAAATTGTTAAAACCGAAAATTATTAAATTATTGGCTATTAAGAAATCCAAAATTTCATAATATTGGGTTAAATATTAAATTTGATGAATATGAATTTATATTTGTGTTAAATTGCTTTGTTGAATATTGAGTTGATGAATTTATATTTGTTGGACTGGTTAATAACCGAATTAACCAAAACCGACCGAAATATAATGGTTAAATTGGTTAATGGTTATGTGTCATAATATGGTTAAATCGGTTACACATTTACTTAACCGAAAAATTTCGGTTCGGTTAAAAAATCAAGGATTAACCGACCGAAGCGAACGATGCACACCCCTACCTGGATGCTTAAACACCAAATGGATGGATATTTATAGTAGTAGGAAATCAATACAAATTAAATTAATACAATTTTATATAAACCACACACACTAAAAGATATCTTTGCTTAATCATTCATTGCCTAGAAATTGCTCCTTGATGGGCTTGGGCTTGGTAATCAAAAAATAAGATTATACTTTCAACACTCCCCCTTAAGCTTGTTTTATGATGCCAGGTGCATTTTTTAATCTGATAAAATCTTCTCTTCAATGACTTGGTAAAGATATCTGCAATTTGATCATTGGATCTCACGTACTCCAGACGTACATCCTTTCTTGTGATGCACTCTCTTATATAGTAGTAGCGGGTATCGATGTGCTTGCTTCGATCATGGAAAACTGGATTTTCACCCAAAGCCATTGCAAAATTATTGTCAACGCGAATCTCCATTGGTTCCTTTTGTGTTATGCTTAATTCCTTCAACAAGTTTCTTAGCCATATTTCATGGAAAACACTTGAGGTAGCAGCTACAAATTCTGCTTCACAAGTAGACAAAGTGACAATAGGTTGCTTCTTTGACATCCATGTGAAAGCAGTATCTCCCATAAAGAACACAAATCTAGTAGTGCTCTTTCTATCATCAACATCTCCGGCCCAATCACTATCGATGTATCCTAGCTTATAGTCATTAGAAACTGAATAGTGCAAGCCAAAATCAATTGTACCTTTTAAATAGCGAAGATTTCTTTTTGCTGCTTTAAAATGAGTGGTTGTTGGAAATTCCATGAAGTGGCTGACCAATCCGACTGCATAAAGAATGCCAGGCCTTGTGCATGTCAAGTAGCGTAAACTTCCAACCAAACTTTTGAAAAGTGTTGGATCCACGTTTGCACCTTCATCATTCTTGGAAAATTTTACTCCACATTCTATTGCGTGCTTATCGGCTTGCAATTCTCCATCTTGAATTTTTTTAGGATTTTTTTTTTGCATACCTTTCTTGAGATATGAAAATTCCATCTTCTTTCTGCTTAACTTCGATGCCTAGATAGTACACCATGAGACCTATATCTATCATATCAAATTCTTTTGTCATTGCTTTCTTGAATTCTTGAAACATTTTTGGGTTGCTTCCAGTGAAGATTAAATCATCCGCATACAAACACATGATCAAAACATCTTATCCTTTGATCTTGATGTAGAGGTCATGCTCGTAAGGACATTTGGTGAAGCCATTCTCTTGGAAATACTTATCAATTCGACTATACCATGTCCTTGGTGCTTGTTTCAATCCGTAGAGAGCCTTCTTCAATTTTAAAACCTTTTCTTCACTTTTTTTTCACCACATAACCCAATGGTTGTTGAATGTAGACTTCTTCTTCAAGTACTCCATTTAGAAATGCAGACTTCACATCCATTTGATGAATTTTCTATTTATTTTGAGCTGCTAGAGAAATGATTAGTTTAACAGTCTCTTGACATGCAACAGGAGCAAAAACCTCATCATAGTCAATGCCAGCTCTTTGACTATACCCTTTTGCAACTAATCTTGCCTTGTGCCTTTCAATTTCTCCTTTGGAATTTCTCTTTATTTTATACACCCATTTGACATCAATTGCTTTGTGTCCTTTTGGAAGAGTTGCAAGCTCCCATGTGTCATTCTTCTCAATTGTCTTGATTTTTACATCCATTGCATTTCTCCATTCTTCTTTTTGCATAGCTTCTTGGAAGTCGACTGGTTCAGCAAAGAGACAAAAAAGAGTAAGATTATCAAGTCTTTCTGTCACTTCATAGAGATCCTGTAGGCTTCTTGTATGTGTTACTTCTCTTTTATTTAAAAATGATGGTGGTGAATTTCTGTCACTACTCTTGTTGGTGAAGTCGGTGGAGTTGCGAGCTCTTGTTGTATTTCTCCAGGTTGCTTGACTGATGTCTGCTCATTTTCTTCAAATTGAGGGAAGAAATTTAATTTGTCTGCCTGAGAACTGAAATCCCATTCACCTTCTTCAACGAATATGACATCTCGGCTAATCACATGCTTCTCATTTTTTGGATTGTACAATTTGTAACTTTTGAATATGTGTCATATCCAATGAATATGAAGCTATCACTTTTATCGTCAAGTTTAGTTCTCCTCTCCTCTGGCACATGTACATGAGCTATGCTTCCAAAAGCTCGTAGATGGGAGATGTCAGGCTTTCTTCCACTCTTAGCTTCTTGTGGTTTCTTTTCCCTCACACTTTTTGTTGGACTACAAGAAAATACAGAATTAATGATGGAAATTAGCGACGGAATACTCTGTTTCAATATTTCAAAATGGAATAGCGGCGGAATTAAAATGGATTACAATATTAGCTACGAAATTTAACGACGGGACAAAATTCTGTAACTAATAGTGGCGGGAATGAAATCGCGGGAAAAAATAACGACATAATAGCGATGGTTATTCCCTCGCTAAAGATTGCGATGAAATTAATATTCTGTCGCTAAAGATAGCGATAGACTTAATATTCGGTCGCTAAATATAGCGACGAAATATAATTTTGTCTCTATTTAGAGACGGAATTAAAATTCTGTCTCTAAATAGCGACGAAATATTAATTCCGTCTCTATACAGACAAGAATAATTTCTTCACTAATGTCACTTAAATAAAGAAGATTTCCCTTCGTTTTCCTCTGTTTCACCCAACCTCAAAATCCCTCAAATCACTCTCACTCTCTCAAATTCACCATGCCCTCTCTCACACTCACTCTCTCAAATTCACCACGCCCTCTCTCACTCTCACTCTTGGTGAGGTCCTCGTCCTCTTTCTCACACTCTCACGAAGAAGCCAAGTAATCTGTTGCTGTTTTTCATTATCAGTATCATCCACTAACATTTTCTTAACAAAATCAGCACATGGAATAAATTTATTCTCTAAACTAACAGCTAAAATCGATGGATTTTTGGAAATAAACTTACCCAACTCAGAACTCACAAAACCGAGATGTTGAAAAAATTCAATCTTTGGTTTTAAGGTTTTGTCAACATCACATAATAGAATATCAGTAATGGGTTTTGATTTTAAAGGCTCGTGGATTGGGAATAGTTAGGGTTTTGATTAGGTAATTAAAGAGTAATGGGTTTGTATTTGCTTCAGCATCAGGTCAGTCGCCTTCTAGTTCAAGTGGTGTACGGGTATATTTTTTCTAGAATGACATGTTATTTATGAAATTGCTTGATTATTTAACATACAATATTTTTAATTTTGTTGCTTCAATCATTTCAGAGCCGTACAGATCGAATTGTGTTTAAGCTATTTGGGAAAGAACCAAATGATTTTCCTCTCGTCTTGCGAGCACAGGTAAACTTAGGACTTAATGAAGTGCAATCTTTTATATTTTCCCATCTCAGCAAGTAAATTTATGTAGAATTCTTGAATTTACTGTGGTGAGTTACAGTATAGTATGGTTTAATGTTTCAATTTTGATCTTAGTTTTGCTTGATATGTCTATTGATAATTTCATGCTTGTTGACTAGTGTCGAGGTTGCGTGCTTCATTTGATATATCATTTATTAGAGTTTTAGTACATTAAGCAGCTGTTTGGAGAGTATTTGTTTGCGCAATTTTTATGCGTGAAGAAAGAAGAGCGTGTAAGGTTCAAACCTCCTGAGACAAAGTCCCAGCAAGGGGCGTTTGAGTGAATAAGCCTCCAAGGGGCGCAAGCACACAAGTTACAGTCCTAAAGTTACAATCTAAGAAATGAAAAATAAAGATATGCTCATTTGAGTCTTCATTTGATCAGGGTTTCTCTCTTGGCATAGATAAACTTTTATAGTGAAGTTTGTCAACCGTTTTAAGCGGTTCCAGTATCTCCCTGCAGTTGCTGGATCGTGCCTGTAACCGCTGAGCTGCGCGTCTCAACTGTTTGGTTGTGGAGGGAAACTGTCCAACTGCAATGATCGTGGAAGTAACCGCATCATGGGTTTTCGTCCTAACCGCAACCGCCTCATGGGTTTTCATCCTAACCGCTGGTCCGATCGCCCCAAGCTCTTTGTCGCCCTTCGGTCCATCGCTCTTTCTTTAGTCCCAGGGCGATTTCGTTCTATGGTGGAGATTTTCGTCTGTTAACAGTACTATTGATAATTTCTTGCTTGTTGACTAGTGTCAGGGTTGTGTGCTTCATTTGATATATCATTTATTAGAGTTTTAGTAAATTAAGCAGCCGTTTGGAGAGTACAATATGATACAATTTTCTCGGTACATGTTAAGAAGCAGATCTTACTGGGGAAGAGTATTTGATAACATATTCCAAAATGAAGCAAGTGTAAGTCGACATTTAAAATCAACATATATATGTTTAAGAAGTGTATTGCAATCATAATTGAACTTTCCGTGTGGATTTTAGATAGTGTTACTAAAAAACTTGTCATTTTAGCTCAAGCTCTGTTTGATGTATATCAAGATAAGTTCAAGTTTGGTTTTGTCTTGGTAATTTACCAAGCCAATTGAAGTTTGAATTTTTCAACTGAAATATTGCTTTTTTTCCTTTTAAACTTACTTTTCATAAAATATTGTATAATATAACTCTACAATGCATGTTATGTATAGTCTCTTCCAATGTTGTGAAAATGAAATGCTAACTTGTGTCATTTGAGGAAGATGAGGTTTTGGAATAATCCTTTTGATTTGTAGTTCTAGTAGGTTTAAGGCTTTTCATGGCTTTTGCTTCATCTCTAATGAATTTTTTGTCATGGATGTGTCATTTCTTTTTTTTGGATAACCGGGGTGTCCGGGCCAGTTTACGCGCACCTCGACTAATCCCCGGGACCTGTGCCCCGTGTCCTTAAAAGTTTCACAACACAGATCAGGGTAAGTCGCTGGCTTTTCACACCAGGGGGCATGACCCCAAGGAAATGCATCTAGTGGGATTCGAACCTTGAATCTGAGAGGGAGCAAACCACTCAAGCCCAAAACCTTTACCACTGAGTCAACCTCTTGGGGTTAAAAAAAAAAAGATGTGTCATTTCGTTTTGGGTCCAATATTTTTGTTGATATGTATTTCTGTTATAAAATCCAAAACACTTGGCTCCAAAATCTACTTGTTTTTTGGATTGAAATATAATGTTTCATATCAAGTCTCTATTCGCAAAATCTACCTGTATCAGAATTTTCTAAAGCACAACCTTTCAATGCAGAAACCTGATGTTATTTTCCCAGAGAAGCATTGTTATATTAAAAATTATGATTCTTGATCCAAATTCTGTGTCAACTTTTGTTAATTTCCTTGTTTTCAGTGATGAAAGATCAGTATTCCTGCTTTCCTGTCTCACTATTTTTTCACTCTATGTACTCTTTTCGTCTAGTATTTAATGCCTATTAGTTCTGGAAATATACTAATTCCTTGTATTCATAAATGCTCAAATTCTGTGTCCTGTAAATGCAATTCCGAAGTTGGTTCATCTTGTTCTTTATCTGTCTGTGTAAATGCAATTCCAAATTCTGTCTACTTTCTTTAGAATGCCTTCTCTAAGCTGAGTTTATTGTCTGCTTGCTTTGTTC